>JBAKBP010003656.1:0-12500 GCA_037953745.1 Lithodes maja | reverse complement strand
TAGCCGCCCACGCCCACAGTCGCCACCTGATGTATCACCACCAACTGACGACCAGGATCCCACCTATGACCCTGAAGACACCCACGAATATGGCCGCCCTTAAAGATATATGGACGACCACGGTGCAGATTCTGGGGATGATAATTATGACCTGCCAGACGACCCTGTTGTGGACGAAGCGGAGTGGGTGGACGACCCAGCACCCCGGCGTGGCCGTGGACGTCCCCGTGCTCGGGTTGGCCGTGCCCTTGGACGTGGCCATGCCAGGGGCCCTGCTGGTCAGCGTGGGCATGGCTGTGCCTGTGGGAGTGGCCGCGGCCGTGGCCAGGCCACCCCTGCTGCTGCCGACGCCCCTGCTGCCCGTCCCTGTCCCCGTGCCAGGCATGCTGACGTCTGGACGTGGGAGGATGGGGCCACCTTTCAGCCACAAGATGCCACATTCGATGACGCCCAACATGCCGCAGGGATTGATCCATCTTTCCCAGGAGGACCCAACTCAACACCTGCCGAGCTATTCAAGGCCTTTTTCGACAATGATGTCATGTCATATGTTGTCGATGAGACCAATAAGCAGCAGGCCCTCAGTGACCACCTCAGCGGCAAGACCCATAGTTCCCACATGAAGGCCTGGAAGCCTGTCACCATTGCCCAAATGTATGTGTTCATAGCACTGACCATGCTCATGGCACATGTGAAGAAGCATCGGCTGGCAGACTACTGGATCACAGGCAACATAATTGCCACACCTGCTTTTGGCAAACTTATGTCCCGGGACCGCTACTTCGCCATACTTGGTAACCTGCACTTCGTTACCAACACCAATGTACACCTAACAGACCGCCTGTGGAAGATAAGGGGATTCTACGACATGATGAAGGCCAAGTTTTCCACATTCTTGAAGCCTTTTCAAAAGGTCGTGATCGACGAGTCTCTTGTGCTGTTCCGGGGGAACCTTCACTTCCGGCAGTACATACCATCCAAGAGACATCGATTCGGTATCAAGCTCTTCGTCCTCTGTGACTGTAAGACGGGTTATGTGCTGGACTTCATTGTCTACAGTGGGAAGGAGGGTGAGGTTCTTGCAGATCAAGAAATAGGGTTCGGTGGAGCAGTGGTGAAGGCGATGATGGATCGCTACTTCAACAAGAACCACATACTCTACACGGATAACTATTATACGTCCCCCATCCTCACCAAGTACCTGAACAGGCAGCAAACCCAGACTGTGGGCACAGTACGGGGGACGAGGAAGAACATGCCGGAATTCCCCAAAAAGACCAAGAAGAAGGACATCTTCCTCAAGCAACATGGTCCGACGCTGGCAATCCATTGGCACGACCAAAGGAAGGTCAACATGATCAGCACCATCCACAAGGGCAACCTGGTTGACTCTGGCAAAGTCAACCACAGGACCAGGGAGCCCATCATGAAGCCAGACGCAGTTATGGACTACAACATAAACATGCGTCTGGTTGACAAATCAGACATGCAGGTCGGCTTCATCGACTGCCTGCGGACCTCCTGCAGGTGGTATAAGAAGTTCTTCCTGCACATGATGGATGTGTCTGTGCTGAACTCGTACAAGCTGATGAACCCCACAATGCCCAGGAAGTACACCAACCTTCGGAGATTCCAGAAACAGCTCATTTTGGATCACATTGGGGAATATGCCGTGCCTGAGGATGCCCCACGAGCTCAACATATGCCAGGAGCTGGCACCATGGACCGCACATACGCTTCCGAACACCACAAGAAGCACAGGATCGTCGGCCTTCCAGTAGCTGCTGGTCACAAGACCCAGAAACGGTGCCATGTCTGCAGCCACACCACCCGAAGACCCCAGACAAACACCAAAACCTCGTATCAGTGCCAGGAATGTCAGGTAGCACTGTGCATCACGCCTTGCCACGATGATTTCCACATCCTGGTAAACTTCTAAGTGGCACTGACCCTGAGAACACTAGTGAAAGTGACACTAAAACAATAAAACACTATGTGCAAGTGAAAGAGACACTAAAAACAATACAACAATATGTGCAAGTGAAAGAGACACAACAACTATATATTAGAGTAACTATTCAATAAGTATCGATAAGTGAAACCTGTAATAGGTGAAAGTGACACTAAAACAACACAACAATATGTGCAAGTGAAAGAGACACAACAACTATATATTAGAGTAACTATTCAATAAGTATTGATAAGTGAAACCTGTAATAAGTGAAAGTGACACTAAAACAACACAACAATATGTGCAAGTGAAAGAGACACAACAACTACATATTAGAGTAACTATTCAATAAGTATTTATAAGTGAAACCTGTAATAAGTGAAAGTGACACTAAAAACAATACAACAATATGTGCAAGTGAAAGAGACAACTATAAATTAGAGTAACTATTCAATAAGTATTTATAAGTGAAACCTGTAATAAGTGAAAGTGACACTAAAAACAATACAACAATATGTGCAAGTGAAAGAGACACAACAACTATATATTAGAGTAACTATTCAATAAGTATTTATAAGTGAAACCTGTTGTTGTTGTTGTTGTTCCCTAAGCTGCCTGGCCGAACAGCCCCGAGTCCCTGAGGAAGGCCATGGCCACGATCGGGCTTTCCCACAGAGCTCTCATTGAGTGTAGATTGTGTTGTTGGCGTAAGTGGTTGTGTGAAATGCAGTCTTCTATGATGTGTTTAATGGTATGGGGTGCTGTGTTACATCCCGGGCAGGCGTCGGCAACGGAGTCATCCAGTCTCTTCTGATAGCTCAGGAGAGCTGGATGGTGTCCGCATCTCAGCCTGGCCAGGTGGACTCTGTCCTCGCGAGGGAGGGAGGATTCGGAAGGCTGGATTTCGGAAGGTCGTGCATGCAGCTGCGTGTTGTCTGTGAGTGAGTGGATGGATTGGCGAGAGATATGAGTATGGATGTGCTTCTGGAAGTTGGTTCGGGGTGGGCAGGGAGGGAGAGAGGACAATAATTGTGTGTGATACCGTGTGCTGGGTGTTGTTTTGATATTTCTTGGTGTCTGTGGGTGTGTTGCCATGTAGTTTAGTGGGTGGTCTTAGTTCGTGGAGGCTGCTGCCAGGAATTGAGTGCCTCTCATGTCCAGATGGTCTTTGACTTTGAGGATTTTGGTTTCTTGATGTAAGTGATCTGGGTGCATACTTAGCTGTGCAGCCTGTAATGGTCTTCAGGACTTTGTTTTGAATAGTCTGTAAGGTCTTATGATGTGTTTCAGCTAGGTTAGAAGCCCAGGCTGGGCTTGCGTATTCCATCACTGATCTTATGTATTGTTTATATACTGTGGTGGTAGTTTCTTTGTTGTGTCCAAATTTTGTGTGAGCAAGTGACCTGAGGGCGTTAAGTCTGGGTGTCAGTTTCTTTTTAATGTTTGTGGTGTGCTGTTTGAATGTCATATGAGTATCATATGTTACTCCTAGGATTTTGGGTGTGTGTGTATGTGTTAGGGGTGTGTTGTTTATGGTGAGTTGAGGGATGTATTCGTGTTCTCCTGTCCAGCTTGTAAGCAGGCTTGCGGTGGATTTGGCTGGGGCTAGATTAAGTCTGTTTGTAGTGCACCAGCCATGTAGTGTGTTGAGATAGGGTTGAAGGAGATCTGTTGCTCTTTTTGGGTCATGGTGTGTGCATGTGAGTGTTATGTCATCTGCATAGGAGGCTAAGTTTATTTGGGGCGTATTGGGTGTAGTTATATCGTGTATGAACAGATTGAAGAGTGCGGGCGATAGGACGGATCCTTGTGGGACTCCGTTTGGAAAGTTTCTGATTTTAGATAACTGACCGGCAAAAGATACGTGTGCACATCTGCCTGCTAGGAAGTGAAACCTGTAATAGGTGAAAGTGACACTAAAAACAACATACGTAACAATATGTCTAAGTGAAAGAAACAGCCAAATGTAATAATTACAAGTGTCAATTACGATACCGTACGGTACTGTACGCTTGCGTAGCCTAGCCTCTAACCTAGTAAGTGAAAGTGACACAAAATGTATAACAAGTATTAATAACGGTGAGAGTGACAATAATTCATAACAAGAAGAGTAATAACAGTGAAAGTGACACAATACCAGCTATATTTAAGAAGGGAAAGAGAAATGACCCAGGGAATTATAGACCAGTCAGTTTGACAAGTGTTGTGTGTAAACTAATGGAAACGGTAATTAGAGAACGAATAATGGATCATATGAAGTCAAACCAACTTTTCAGTGGGAGACAGTTCGGATTCTTGCCGGGGAGGTCGACGGTACAAAGGAGTACAAAGGAAATCAAGCAACAACAGATCTAGTGACCCTTCTAGGCTGCTTGTCCTCCAAAACACTGAGGATCAAGTGTCCAAACAGTGGTTTAGAGTGGGTAAGGGAACATTGGAAAGGGAACTACTGCCCTGCCACTAACGTGGCAGGACTAGGAAGTTAGTAGGGGACATATGGGTTAGTAATATTATTTGTATTAATCTCACCACCACACCCCCAATGAAATTAATTAAAGTATATATGATCCACCGGGATTCGAACCCGGGTTATCACACACATATTTTTGCCACCTTAACCATTACACCACCAGGACGGTTAAAGGTTTATGCACACGCCTACGACTTATTATCCATTCTCGAATACTGGATATTAATCTAATCATGTTCATACTCCCAACCGCACTATGGTAGCCTACTGTTTAAGTGAGAGGAAAGAATATTCATGGGGCACAGATCATATAGACCGGCCTCTCGAAGAAATATCCCTAAACCTACTAATAATATTATTTTTATTAATCTCACCACCACACCCCCAATGAAATTAATTAAAGTATATATGATCCACCGGGATTCGAACCCGGGTTATCACACACATATTTTTGCCACCTTAACCATTACACCACCAGGACGGTTAAAGGTTTATGCACACGCCTACGACTTTTTATCCATTCTCGAATACTGGATATTAATCTAATCATGTTCATACTCCCAACCGCACTATGGTAGCCTACTGTTTAAGTGAGAGGAAAGAATATTCATGGGGCACAGATCATATAGACCGGCCTCTCGAAGAAATATCCCTAAACCTACTAATAATATTATTTTTATTAATCTCACCACCACACCCCCAATGAAATTAATTAAAGTATATATGATCCACCGGGATTCAAACCCGGGTTATCACACACATATTTTTGCCACCTTAACCATTACACCACCAGGACGGTTAAAGGTTTATGCACACGCCTACGACTTATTATCCATTCTCGAATACTGGATATTAATCTAATCATGTTCATACTCCCAACCGCACTATGGTAGCCTACTGTTTAAGTGAGAGGAAAGAATATTCATGGGGCACAGATCATATAGACCGGCCTCTCGAAGAAATATCCCTAAACCTACTAATAATATTATTTTTATTAATCTCACCACCACACCCCCAATGAAATTAATTAAAGTATATATGATCCACCGGGATTCGAACCCGGGTTATCACACACATATTTTTGCCACCTTAACCATTACACCACCAGGACGGTTAAAGGTTTATGCACACGCCTACGACTTATTATCCATTCTCGAATACTGGATATTAACCCTTCCTTCCCGGATGCCCTCATGTACGCCCATAAAAAAGCATGTAACAGGTACCCGGAAGGCCTCATATGCACCCACGACGTCACAGCCTGTGAGCTTGCTGTGCGAGGCGTCGGTCCGACGCATGTAAACAACAGCCGGCTGGACCGACGCTCCGCATCTCCGGCCACAAGAAGGAGAGCGTCGCTTGTTCTTGTGTGCCTGTATGTTGTTGTTCAGTATCGAAAAGTGGTGTAAAGTGGCTGGTTTGGCCATAAAGTTATCTCCAATGAAATCATCATCACAGCTCACCCAGTTGACTTAGAGAGCTCTACTTAATGCCATTTTACAGGTAAATAACACAGCTACGCTTGGGGATGCGCGGGAATGCGGGAAGCAGTCTGATTAACGAATATACGGTAGCCTAGCCTAGACGTTTTTCGGCCAAAACACCCGGGTTTCGAGGAATATATATATACAGTAAACTTCCGTTAATCCGAAGGGCAGCGGACCGGCCCTCGTTCGGATTAGTGGATTTTTCGGATTATCGGACGTTACCCCCCCCCCCCCAACTTTTTTTTGAAGACCCAAACCAAGACACAAACGCATGATAATAATGATAATAATGACTAATCATGACTTTAACTCACCTTATATGAAGAGAAGAGATGTGTAGCATTGAAGATAAGCCCCCAGCACCAGCCCCAACCCAGCCCCCAACCAGCCACTAGCCCCCTAGCCCCATATTAGTAACTTATAATCACTGCTCTGCACTGTAAGTGTACTTTAATGTAAAATGAACTTAAAAAGACTTATTTTTTTTTTGTATTTTGCTGGTTTTATATTTTTTTTGGGGTCCTTAAATCTACTACACTTCACTGATTATTACTCCACAGCCATATCCTCCAAGCCTTCAATATCTGAAGGGGGAGCTAGGGCTACCTCAGGAGTGGCTAGGCTGGCTGGGGCTACCACAGGGGCGGCTGGGGCTACCACAGGGGCGGCTGGGGCTACCACAGGGGCGGCTCGGGCTACCTCAGGAGTGGCTAGGCTGGCAGGAGCTACCACAGGGGTGGCTGGGGCTACCTCAGGAGTGGCCTTCACAGGGGATGCTAGGTCCTCCCAGCCTTCAAAATCAGCAGGAGGCATAGGTTCTGGTGTGGTAAGAGGTTCAGGTGAGCTGGTACGTGAGTCGTCTGTGAGAGGCATTGTTGCAGGTCTAGGGTTGTCTGGTTCATCTGATCGGCGGCCCAGTTGGTGCATGTTATGGATGTGCTCTGCAGTTATCCAGGAATAGGACAGCCTTGGTGTCCTCAGAAAGGCCAATCGACTTGAAGTAGGCCTTGACAGGCCCAAAAAATCGAACTACTGTATTGGGTGAATTCGGATTTGGCCTCAAATTAAAAAATTCGGACTATTGGGAGAATTCGGATTTGGCCTCAAATTGAAAAATTCGGACTATTGGGAGATTCGAATTATCGGTCGTCGGATTAACGGAAGTTTACTGTAATACATAACCGGGGCTGGAGGGTTAATCTAATCATGTTCATACTCCCAACCGCACTATGGTAGCCTACTGTTTAAGTGAGAGGAAAGAATATTCATGGGGCACAGATCATATAGACCGGCCTCTCGAAGAAATATCCCTAAACCTACTAATAATATTATTTTTATTAATCTCACCACCACACCCCCAATGAAATTAATTAAAGTATATATGATCCACCGGGATTCGAACCCGGGTTATCACACACATATTTTTGCCACCTTAACCATTACACCACCAGGACGGTTAAAGGTTTATGCACACGCCTACGACTTATTATCCATTCTCGAATACTGGATATTAATCTAATCATGTTCATACTCCCAACCGCACTATGGTAGCCTACTGTTTAAGTGAGAGGAAAGAATATTCATGGGGCACAGATCATACAGACCGGCCTCTCGAAGAAATATCCCTAAATCTACTAATAATATTATTTTTATTAATCTCACCACCACACCCCCAATGAAATTAATTAAAGTATATATGATCCACCGGGATTCGAACCCGGGTTATCACACACATATTTTTGCCACCTTAACCATTACACCACCAGGACGGTTAACTGAGGGGAGGATAAAATAAAGTTATTCATTTACAAACGCAGTCAGTCGCGGGTTTGATGCGAGATATTTGTCTAGGCGGAGTTTAAATGAATCAACGGTGCTGCAGTCTATAACGTCTCAGGGAAGCCCATTCCACAAGTTGACAACTCGATTGAAGAAGAAATTCTTAGATTCGTGTGAGTTAAAAGATTTACCAATAATTTTGCAACCGTTTCCCCGCGTGTAATTAGATTGGTCGATAGTGAAGTACTTACTCCAGTTCATATTGTCGATGCCTTTGATAATTTTGAACACTTGAATTAAGTCACCTCTTAATCTGCGCTGGGTTAAAGGAAATAGATTTAATTCTCTAAGACGCTCTTCGTATGGTTTGTTCTTTAGGCTAGGTATCATTTTGGTAACTCTACGTTGAACTCGTTCTAGCTTGTTTATGTCTTTTTGGTAATAAGGGCACCAGCATTGAACGCAGTATTCCAGAAGAGGGCGGACTAAGGAATTGTAAAGGGTTAGGATTACGTCTTTGGATTTATGCTCAAATGATCTGCCTATAAAGCCAATTATTTTGTTTGCCTTCTTAACAACTTCTGAACATTGTTGACTCGGTTTTAGGTTACTCGATATTGTTACTCCCAGATCGGTTTCTCTGTTTACATTCTTAAGCCGAGTGCCATTCATCGAATAGTTTGCTTTCTCATTTAGGTATCCGATATGTAGTACTTTACATTTATCCGCATTGAAACTCATTTGCCAAATTTGGGCCCAATGTGACAATTTATCTAGATTGTGTTGCATATCGTCAACTTGATCTTTTGAGAGTACGCTATTTGCAATTTTTGTATCGTCAGCAAATTTTGAGATTGTACAGGTGAGACCCTCATCTATGTCGTTGATGTAAATTAGAAAGAGAATTGAGAATTGGTCCTAGTACCGATCCCTGGGGTACCCCGCTACTTACATTGGTCCATTTAGATGCCTTACCGTTTATGACTACTCTTTGCTTTCTGTCGCTGAGCCAATTTTCTATCCATTTCAACACACCGTCTTGTATTCCATGCGCTTTTAGTTTTAGCAGTAAACGTTTGTGGGGAACTTTGTCAAAGGCCTTTTGAAAATCAAGGTATATAATATCTACAGCTTTACTCTCATCGTAGAGGTTGAGGATATCGTGGAAGAAGTCTTAAGAGGTTTGTTAAACAGGAACGTTTTTTACGAAAGCCGTGTTGAGTATCTTTAAGTATGTTATTTTCCTCTAAGTGATTTACGAGTCTGTCTCGCATGACCGTTTCTAGCATTTTACATACAACTGAGGTTAAGCTAATTGGACGATAGTTACTGGGTAGGGATTTGCTGCCTTTTTTGAATATCGGTGTTACGTTGGCTATCTTCCACTGATCAGGCATAGTTCCAGACTGCAAGGATTTATTGAATAGTAGTGTCAGTGGTTTGGAGAGCTCATCCTTAGCTTCCTTTAGAACTCTAGGCGAGATTGTATCAGGTCCAGGCGTTTTATTTACCTTGAGTTTATCTAAACAATTCAATACTTCTCTCTGTAACGGTGATATTGTTTAGAACATCTGAATTATCAATCTGAATCGGTACTACAGCTAATTAAGGTGGTAGATGATTGGATGCAAATTCTAGAAGATGGTGATGTAATAGACGTGGTATATTGCGATTTTATGAAGGCCTTCGATAAGGTCCCACATAAAAGGTTAATAGAGAAAGTTAGAAGCTATAATATAGGGGAGATATGTGTGAAATGGATAGAAGCCTTCCTGAAAGATCGGAGACAGAGGGTACTGGTGAATGGAATAGGCTCGGGGTGGAGGGAAATTACAAGTGGGGTACCTCAGGGATCTGTGTTGGGACCACTGCTGTTCGTTATATTTATCAACGACTTGCCTGAAGTTATAACTAATGGAAGTGAGGTATACCTGTATGCGGATGACACTAAGCTGTATAGAAGAGTGAGGAGTAAGGAAGATATGGGTTTGCTTCAAGGAGATGTGGAGGGCATGAAGGGATGGTCTGAGCATTGGTTAATGCCTTTTCATCCAAAAAAATGCAAGTACAGTAGGGTCTCGTAAGATGCGAGATCTTAAGATGCGATTCGCATAAGATGCGAGGACCCCCAAATAATAAATAAATTATTTTAAGATGCGAGAATGACCATAATTTGCGAATCGGAGGCTCAAAGTGGGCTAAATCCGAGGAGAAACCTCAAGATGCGAAAAAAAAATGTTTAAATGCGAGCCTTAGGCGGGACGTTTTTCCGTATTTTTACGTGATCGTAAGATGCGAAATCGTAAGATGCGGACGCATCCATCGACCATAAACTCGCATCTTACGAGACCCTACTGTACTGTACATGCGGATTGGGACCAGCAAGATAGACAAGGTAGGATAAATTATGTATGAAGCGATGGAGGAAGTGAATGCAGAAAAGGATATAGGAGATAGACAATAAGTTAAATTTCTCAGAACATTTAGCAGAAAAGATAAACAAAGCCAATAGAATTGTAGGGCTGATAAGGAGGACATTTGTGTCACTTGACGAAGAAATCTTCAGGAATCTCTATACAGCGCTGGTTAGGCCGCACCTGGAATATGCGAACCAGGTGTGGGCTCCATATATGGTAAAGGATATAGAAGCAGTGGAGAAAGTGCAGAGGAGAGCTAGCAAGCTGGTACCAACGTTGAAGAACGCGGGCTATGAGCAGAGGTTGAGGACACTGGGGCTTCCGACACTGGCATATAGGAGAAAGAGAGGGGATATGATAAGAGACTTTTAAGATAGTGTCAGGAAAGTACGATGAGGATGTGTGTGAAGGTATCTTCTTGATGCGGGAGGGAACAAGAACGAGAGGACACTCAAAGAAAATTTACAAAGAAAGAAATAGGCTTGAGAAGGCAAAGAACTCATTTTGTGATAGTGGTAAATGAGTGGAACGCACTGCCCCAGTATGTAGTAGATTCCGAATCAATAAGGGAGTTTGAAAGTAATCTTGATAAAGCATGGGGAAGACAAGATTTGAAGTTTGATTATAAAACAAAAATACAGAATAGTAAAAATTTTGCATCTGCTACCGCCGCCGCCAACACCGTGAACGACCGCAGCAGTGCAAGTACTGGTACTGAGCTGGATACACAGGCATAGTTTGCCTTTTTCCAGAGGATCTATTGTAAGAAACTGTAAGAATAATATTACAATAAAAGTGAAAGTGGCACAATAATATTACAATAACAGTGAAATATGTTATATAAAGTTTCATATAACTCAAATAATGGTTGAACAAGTAATAAATGACACAATAATATCACATTATCTCCATAAAAACATAATATCGTGCACCGGTACAAAAGCCACCTAAGCGACGAGTGACTTAGTGCGTGCTAGCCAGGGTCGCGGCGAAGCGTTCAGACGCAGGCAAAAATACGCGGGAAATTACCTCCATTCCTATCATCATATCTTGGCAACCACTTGTCGTAGCGATGTCAACTCAATGCCATTCTACAGACGAAGGTTGGTTCTACACTATGCAATTTAGTTGACTGCTCTAGGTGGTCTCAATCAGTAGATATCGAATTATGAAGATAGCCATTTTTCAGGAATACCCTCGAACACGACGACCGCCTCATATGAGGGCCCCCGGATCCCGGGGGTTAAACAATACTTACAGCTCTGAATGGCGTTACGTTTGGAGTCAAGCAGCCAGTCGTCCAGAGAGAGGTGTTTATAGGCCAGGCTGCGGAAGTGTTTACCACCGTTGACATTGTATGTCCCCACGGCCACTCTCATGGGGATGGTGGCGGTGTACTCGTGGCTGCGGTTACACAACTGACGCATCACGCTGATCGGGGCTGAAATATAAGAACAGAAACAAATTTATTAGTTCTTTTATTTCATAAATTATATTTTAGTAAGAACCAGCCCTGTGGGAGCTCTTTTCGGGAGCTCGGTGGTCTGGTTAAACTACCCTATATAAAAAAAAAAAAAAACGTTGTTCCCACATAGCGTCTTTGATAAGTAAATTTGACTCCGGGTTCGAATCCCGGTGGATCATATATACAGTAAACCCTCGCTATCTCGGACCTCTAGAAGTCGGAAACCCGGACTACTCGGACTGGCCTCTCGGAAAGTTTGCCGTATATCTCGGAAAATTCCGAGATGTAAGGGGAAAACTCCGAGGGCCCACATGGTCTGTCGGACAGGTGTCATATATCTCGGAAAATTCCGAGATCTTAGGGCAAATTCCGAGATCTAAGGCTACAGTGAGGTGGAGAAGGACAGTGAGAAGGAAAGTGATATTTATAATATAATATGTCTGCTGGATACTGTACAGGTACTGTAATTTATCTTGAATCTACGTTGTTAGTGATAGGGAAGTCTCCGTTTTCTCTGGTGGCTCGGACTCCCTCTTCCAATTCGGACATTTTCCTCTCTTAAGTCGGACATCTCGGATTTTCGGTCATCTCGGACTGGGTCTCCCCCCAATTAGTCCGAGATAGCGAGGGTTTACTGTACTATAATTAATTTCATTGGGGGTGTTTAGTTTTGTGGTGAAGTTAATAAAATATAGATTATCAGTAGGTTCAGGGATATTTCGTAGCGAGGCCGGTCTATATGATCTGTGCCCCATGAGTATTCCTTCCTCTCACTTAAACATTAGGCTACCATAGTGCGGTTGGGAGTATGAACATGATTAGATTAATATCCAGTATTCGAGAATGGATAATAAGTCGTAGGCATGTGCATAAACCTTTAACCGTCCTGGTGGTGTAATGGTTAAGGTGGCAAAAATATGTGTGTGATAAC
>JBAKBP010003655.1:55895-149231 GCA_037953745.1 Lithodes maja | reverse complement strand
GAAAATATAGAAAGGTTGATTGCGGATGTCTTGTGGCTATATGGCATCCATGGCGCCACCCCACGCTCGGCGCCGGATCATCCCAGGATTACCGCCTTTACTCCACGACCGCCATCACGAGTCCTGCAGAGGCGGAACCCACCTCAACCTTTTGAGAAACTGCGCCCCTATATCGTTTGGCGGTAGAGGCGAAAATCGAGATGGATTCACCAGTTCATAGTACTTAGCCTCTCCCATGGATTACCTGTTGCTTGGAGCCAGTAAAGTGGTAACCAATTATAGAAATCTGGCCCCTCTTCGCCCTTATGCCAAGTACCGCTAGAGGACATAATCCCCACCGGGTGGTATTAGAAGAGCATCGATTTAAGCGTGAAATGATGTGCAGAAAAGGGGACGAGTTTAGAGCTGGTTATCACTGGGATTAGCGTTTTTCCCCGCCATGATACCCCCACCGACCACCAGACACCAACGCCACTACCAGGGACACACACACAGTCACACACACTTTACTTTTTTTTTTTTTTTTTTTTTTTTTTTTAACTGATGGTAAATTGCAAAGTTCCCATCAAGATTTCTCAGATATTTTGAAGATTTTGTAGTGAATTATGGTGCTAATTACATATAATTGGTCTTAAAATGATGCAGAGACATTGGTTTCATATTATTCCATCATGTATCGAGAAAATAGCTGCTAAGGGATTCAATTTATCGTCAGCTGAAAAAAATACAATTTAGTTTTATCAGCAATTCGGGTCTCGTTCACTCTACACTGTCCACATTTGAACTGTTAAGGGGAGATTATATATAAATTTGTATTAATAATATTATTATTATTATTATTATTATTATTATTATAAAGATTATTATTGTTGTTATTGATAGTATTATTAGTATTAGTATTTGTATTAGTATTATCATTATTATTATTTATTTATTTATATATTTATTTTTTGTTCCTTCCTAGATCTACATAAAGCTTAAAAAATACCCCCAAGACCTCCCTTCGAGATAAATTTGTGTTCGATGTTTTCCTGGGGAGCGAGAGAATACAGGGGAGAGTAACACACATTATTCCTAGTCTAAGAAGCAAGTCATACGAAGAACGTCTAAAAGAGTTAAATATCTTTAGTTTAACCAAACGTAGGCTGAGAGGGGACCTAATCCAAGTGTTTAATTTTGTTGTTCAAGGTATTGACAATATGGATGTCGACTAACACTTAACAAATGATTATTAAAATGACACTAGAGGAAATGGTTGTTAAAAAACCTTTTCGCTCATATGAGGCGAAGCATTTCTTTTTTAATCGAGGGCTAAACTTATGGAATGGACTACCTAGTAGTGTCATTGAATGTACTGTTCAAAATGTCAAGCATCGTCTAAATAAGCATCTCACTTTCAACCCCTGATTGACTGCGTTTACTAACTAGTAGCACCACTTTATACAGTGCTATCCTTTCCTGTTTTCACATAGGATTGATAGTTTAGCTACAGGTAGCCTAGTAAGGATCAATATAGCTGTTGTTGCTTGTTTTCCGTTGTACTCCTTTTTACAGCGAACCTTCGGCAGGAAAGGAAGTTTGGGAAGGCGTTTTTATTATCCTTGGGGACAAACTAAAATACATTGCTCGAAAATGGCAAAAGCAAACAAAATCCTCAACAAAATGTAATAATAACCCAGAAGACGTCGGACCCGAGAGTGTTAAGGGAGACTGAAATAGACAAGGGAAGAATGTTGGGGATCAGAATGATGAGATACATTTTTTTGTTACAATCAATCGTTCATATTTCCAGTGAAGAATGATAAGGTAGTTGCTAGGACAAATATACAGTATATATATATTTCTAGTCTCTCAGTGGGGATCGAACCATCGACCATCAGAACGATAGCCGACGCTTAATCAATTACACCACGGCAGTAGACTGCCGTGGTGTAATTGATTAAGCGTCGGCTATCGTTCTGATGGTCGATGGTTCGATCCCCACTGAGAGACTAGAAACATTTAGTGGCTCACGTGTATTTGTGATATATTCTCAATATATATATATATATATATAATTTAGACAGATAAACATAGAAAGGGAGGTTCTGGGAATAAAATACATTAAATATATATATACTGTATATATACAGGGTGATTCAGAATTGCATGCATTACATTAATTGGAGGACGACCTCCTTGGATAATTTAAAACAACAATGTATCTATGGTAAAATGTCGAATTATAGCCTACATAGTTTGGCTGTTACAGTACATTTACGATGTTTTATTAATGAGGGTGGAAAATGAAGGGAAACCCGCATATATTTTTGTACACATGTATTCACAGATCTCGACAGTGTGTTTCTCTTTGCTACAGACTAAGAAAATGTTCAAAGTGGCCCCCATGTGCCTGCAACACACTGTACTCCTGTACTAAAGACGTGTGAAAAATATCCTCGGAAATCTACACGGGTCTCCCTTCATTTTCCACCCTCATTAATACAACATCGTAAATGTACCGTAAAAGCCAAACTATGTATAATTTAACAGTTTACCATAGCTACATTTATGTTTAAAATTATCCAAGGAGGTGGTCCTCCAATTTAATGCATGCAATTCTGAATCACCCTATATATATATATATACTATATAATTTAAAATTATTAGCAAGGAAAGGGGCTACTTTTTATGAGAGGAGATTGAAAGAAGAAGCGCTAAATAGAAGATAGAATAATGAAAGACGTTACGAAGAACATTTTGTATCGACACTTAAATAGAGACAACATATGAAAGGGAGTGGTTAGTTTGATTAAAGAAACACAAGTATACATGTTAATTAATTAATTAATTTATTTATTTATTTACTAGCATAGAAGCAGATATTTGAACGGGGATATTTTTGGGAATATATAGTGGAATAGGAAACAATTAATGAAGAGAGACACGTATTGCAAGAATGAAATAAGATAAATTAAGGGGGGATGGTTAAATTAAGGGGGGATGGTTAAATTAAGGGGGGATGGTTAAATTAAGGGGGGATGGTTAAATTAAGGGGGGATGGTTAAATTAAGGGGGGATGGTTAAATTAAGGGGAGATGGTTAAATTAAGGGGGGATGGTTAAATTAAGGGGGGATGGTTAAATTAAGGGGGGATGGTTAAATTAAGGGGGGATGGTTAAATTAAGGGGGGATGGTTAAATTTGTTATCGATGTTTTCATTTATTCATTATTTTTCTAGTTTCCTCCCTAAACCTCCATCAAACTTTAAAAAAAAACTTCCATTAGATCCTCCTTTTAGATAAATTGGTACGGTACATTCTTCAGTAGAACATTTTCCGGCCAAAGACTGGTCCTTCCAAAACTACAGGCTCACTATCGTTAGCCAGGAAAAAAAACCCGACACCTAAATAACACGAAAGGTCTTAATATTGACAAGGAAATGGGACGAAAGGTCTTAAAATCTACAAACTAATGGGGCAAACATCTTAAAATCGGAAAACTAATGGGGGTAAACATGAGGGAGAAGGGAGTCTAGAAAAACAACCCATCTCCCCTTTAGACAACGGTGGACAAGTTGAAAGATGAAGATAGTTTTATTTTGTATTTTGATATTTTCCTGTTTAGTCTGAAGATTTTTTTCTGGATTTCCCCTGTTTCGCTCCATTAGTTTGAAGATTATAAGACGTTTCACACCGCCCGGTAGCTCTAACCTCCCACATTATTAAAAGTTTTCGAGCGAGCCCTGCGAAGCAAAATCTCAACATTCATGGAGGCAAATGAACTACACAACACCGGTCAACATGGGTTCAGAGCGGGAAGATCATGTCTCTCACAACTTTTGGAACACTATGACAACATTCTTAAAGCGCTAGAAGAAAAGAAAAACGTGGATGTCATTTACACCGATTTTGCTTAGGCATTTGATAAATGTGACCATGGTATAATAGCCCACAAACTAAAAGCAAAAGGTATAACGGGGAAAATCGGACTGTGGATATACAATTTCCTCGTAAACCGGAAACAATCAGTAGCAGTAAACCAAGTCACATCTGAGCCTTCGGATGTCAAAAGCTCAGTGCTCCAAGGAACAGTGCTAGCGCCCCTTCTGTTCCTCATACTAATTAGTAACATATATATACCAACACTAGACACAGTACGGTGTCGTCTTTTGCTGATGACACAAAATTAAACAAGATAGTAAACACACAAGAGGACACGGGCCGACTGCAGGAAGACATAAATGTAGTGTTCCAGTGGACCAGGGAAAACAACATGCAATTCAATGAAGAAAAATTCCAATTAATACGGTACGGAGATAATAATGGCGTTAAAGAAATTCCAAATTACTTAACAGAATCTAACCACATAATAGAACGGAAAGACAGTGTGAAAGACCTTGGGGTATTAATGTCTGAAAATATGGGTTTCAAAGTACATAACCAGGTCAAAGTTGCGGCTGCGAAACGTCTAACGGGTTGGATTCTGCGTACATTTAAAACACGCGGTGAATTACCTATGATAACGCTCTTCAAATCTCTAGTGCTACCGCGGCTTGAATACTGTAGCGTATTAACATCCCTATACAAAGCATGTGAAATAAATTACTTAGAGAGTGTACAAAGAAATTTCACTTCGCATATAAGTTCGGTAAAACAGCTACACTATTGGGAGCGTTTAAGAGCACTGAAACTGTACTCGCTGGAACGTAGAAGAGAACGTTACCTAATAATATACACGTGGAAAATCGCAGAGGGTTTAGTACCAAACCTACGTACTCAGATAGTCATGAAATTCAGTGATAGGAGAGGCTGGGAATGCGATATCCCCCGGATGAATAACAGGGGTGCTATGGGCTCTCTGCGAGAGGGCTGGTTATCACACAGAGGCCCACGTCTCTTCAACAAACTCCCACGGCGAGTAAGAGACATGAGGGACGTCTCGTTAGACAACTTCAAGAGAGCCCTCCTATCGAACTGCAAAAAGTGCCAGACGAGCCCATCTTCGCAAGGGAGTGAGCTGTCGCTTCAAACAGTCTGTTGCACCAAATCACCACCCATAACGAGGGGCGGCGCGCTCCTCGGTGCCGCTAGAAGAGTGGCGAACACATCACAAGGTATCACACAAGGTATTAATTCGACAATAATAAGACACTTCACCCCATTCAGGTGTCGATTTTGTCTTCCTTTCCACAAGCTCTGTCTCCCTCTCACACGCCTGACACTCTATAAACACATGCTCTATAGTTTCTTTAAGGGGATAGTGGCTAGTTTTTTGGTCAATTAATGTATATATATATTAATTTATGTTTTAGATTCCTCGCTAGATCTCTATCAAGCTTAAAAGAACACCCCCTAGACCCCCCTTCAAGATAAATTTGTACATTTTTCGGTAGAAAAATGTCCTGGCCAAAGGCCGGTTCCTCTAAAAATTACAGGCTTGCTATCGCTCGCCAGGATAAAATCGACACCTAAATGGCACAAAAGGTCTAAAAACTGACAATGAAATGGTGTGAAAGGTGTTAAAATTGTCAAACTAATGAACCGAACGTCTTATAATCTCAAAACAAATGGGGCTAATCATGAGTGAAGAAGGGAGACCACAAAACCGACCCATCTCCCTTAAAACACTCCCCCCCCTCCCCCCCCCCTCCCCACACACACACATTCCTCGCCTTCTGTCACTCCTCCATTCCACCTCAACGTTCTCGCATACATTTCTCTACACTTAACCCATTCAGTACCAGGGACGTCCTTTTCATCATATTCTGACAACTATTAGACGATTTTATTCATCTTTGGAAGGCCCTCTAGCCATAATACGACTTTAAACTAGCTCAACCAAGCCTTTTAACTACCACAGATTCTTCCTAAGCTGCATTAATATCGTGTAAATGGAGCTAGAATAATATACATCACACGTCGCTGGTGATCAGAGGGTTAAGGGACCACCTATATACTGTATAGCCTGTTTGTTTTTAAGCGAGCGAGAAATTGATTCATCCTCATCTTAAACGAGGATTTTAGTTTGCCCCCTAGACCTCTAACAAGATAGGAAAAAAAAAATCCTTTAAGATGAATTTGTACATTTTTCGGTAGAAAAATTTGCAGTTCCTCTTACATTACAGGCTCCCTATCGGTCGCCAGGAAAAAGCCGAAACCTAAATGGGATGAAAGGTCTTGATATTGACGAAGAAATAGGACGAAAGCTCATAAAATCGACAAACTAATGGGGCGAACATCTTAAAATCTAAAACATTAATGGGGCTAAACATGAGGGAAAAGGGGGTCCAGAAAAACGACATACCTACACCTAACCCATGCAGTACCGGCGACGTCTTTTATATTTGATTGCAGGTACATTTAGACAATTTTATGAAAGCTTAGGAAGGATATATGGTAGCTAAAAGGATTATATGAGATCGTCTGCAATATTTTAACGGGTAGACATCCTTCCTAAGCTGAATATAATCGTCTAATAGTTGCCTGAACATAATGAAAAGGACGTCACCGATACTGAACGGGTCAAACACCAATTCACAACCCCAATCCCCCTCATAAAAGAACTCTTTATTAATTTGTCCATTCTCATTCTAAACTACAGATTCGCTTTCGACACTCTCTCCTCAAAGGAACTCCAACCCAAGATCAATAATTTAGTACTACTGTATTGGCCTTGCTCCAACCCATCTCACCTCAAATTGTATCTACTGCTGCCCACCATTGTATTCGCTAACCTAACCTTCCTACCGTATTCTGTTTTTTTTTTTTTTTTTTTTTTAATCGTTATTTCTACATACTCATTTTGATAAGTCCTTTTGTTTTTATATTGTACCTTTTCTGTTTTGGTTTGTAAAATGCCCCAGAACAAGAAGCCCACCACAGAAGCCACGAGCGAACACCGCACAGAAACACCCGGAAGAAAGGTCCACAGAACGAAAGGACCAGCTGACCGAGCCAGCCAATTCAGACAGGCCCAAGCCCGCAGGGCTAAACAGCTTTTGGCTGCACCCAGTTTTCCTTTTTCTAAACTGACCATTTTTCCACACCTCACGTACACTAACCCCCTCGTGTCCTACACTCCTAACTACAAAGATGATGAACAGGAATATACATTCATATTAAAAACAACCATGCCCTGTCCCGACGTTGAGCCAATGCCAACACATCAGACAGCCATAATATTTATGTATGTTCTTACATCCGAGAAGTAGATTTTATATATATCTTAGAAGTTAAAACACCCACGTTTGTTCCTAGACCTCTTATATCATTTTCCATGACTAGTACAGATATATGTAACCCGTGCCCACTGCCCAGTCGCCCCTTGCATTTGTTCCTCTAGTAACGAAGTCTATAATATTAACTGCCACCAGCATTGATACGACATGGCGGCACTGTCCTTGCTACAAAGATGATGAACAGGAATATACATTCATATTAAAAACAACCATGCCCTGTCCCGACGTTGAGCCAATGCCAACACATCAGACAGCCATAATATTTATGTATGTTCTTACATCCGAGAAGTAGATTTTATATATATTTTAGAAGTTAAAACACCCACGATTGTCCCTAGACCTCTTCTATCATTTTCCATGACTAGTATAGATATATGTAACCCGTGCTCAGTCGCCCCTTGCATTGTTCCTCTAGTAACTAAGTCTATAATATTAACTGCCACCAGCATTGATACGACATAGCGGCACTGTCCTTGCTACAAAGATGATGAACAGGAATATACATTCATATTAAAAACAACCATGCCCTGTCCCGACGTTGAGCCAATGCCAACACATCAGACAGCCATAATTATATCTATGTATGTTCTTGCATCCGAGAAGTAGATGTTATATATTTTAGAAGTTAAAACACCCACGATTGTCCCTAGACCTCTTATATCATTTTCCATGACTAGTATAGATATATGTAACCCGTGCTCAGTCGCCCCTTGCATTGTTCCTCTAGTAACTAAGTATTAATATTAACATTCCCTAACATCTTGTCTTGCCAGACTAAGCTTTATGAAGACCCATCGCCCCATAAATCTATGTATGCAATCCTTAGGTTAAGTATTTTTATCCGCCATTGTGTTCACCTTTTTCCATTTACTTTCCACAATTGTCATACGTCTTCCCCTTGCCTCCTTCGTATCCACAGCCCACACTACGCCAATTTACTTCGTGTCTTACACCTCTTACCCCAACCAGAGATTGTATAAGATAACCTGGTTACCAGTATCTGTCATAAGTACCCCGAAACAATAACTAAGTACCCCTACGAACTGCCGCTTTTGTTGGTATTTATATTTATATTTAATAGAAAACGCAGTTCCCAGGACCAACTAATAGTATCCATAACCCTCGGACTGATCACATAACTCTATCTTTTCCAGACTCATATACCACCCCATAGTTGCATTCCCCGGTAGCATATTTTGGCTAACGTATTCTACTGCCTTTTCAAACTTTCCATATCAAGTGTAGCCTAATGCCACCCCCACGCCCAGGGACCTTAGGGGCAAAATTTCCCTGTAGCCCTTGAACTCTCCCCCCCTCTCAGTAAGAATTCCCGCGCTTCTCGACTCTTGTCCGACCTAGCCTCTCTCTCATACCTCTTGAAGATCCTTGAATTGTCCGTTGCTAACGCTCTCCAACCTTTTATATATATACTCCTATCCAGCCTACCTTCACTTAGTAGGCCAGAACAACATTAGAACTTTACTAGCCCCTTGCATGCCATCTATTCTCTTACAACACATTCACAACCCTGCACCCAATGGTCGTCGGTGCGAGGCTAGCCGCCCCGCCAGTTACTAACTTCTATTGCCATACTTCCAGATAAATGTGGCAGAGTTAGCAACCCAGTCTCCACCACATCCAGCAAACTCTACAATTAACAACCAGCCGAGTAAAACCAGCTAGCTAAGGCACCTTCGGTTTTGGTATTAAAGACACCCACATCTGTCTCATACACAGAGGGTTATTATAAACACTGGTGATATGGCAAGCCCCTAGCCACAGCCGCCGGACGACGATCACAGAGAGAGTGCGCCCAGCTCCCCCTTTTGGCCCACCCGAGGAGGGAGACCCCCACCCCCGCGGAGGTATACCTGGCCCCTGTTTTGACTTTCGAGTCATTGCCAGGTAGCACAGGAATTCTTCCTATCAATGAACTAACCATGAATGACTAACACCTTTACTAACCTCTATTAACTCACAATAAACCATTTACCTTTCTTGCATGCTCTGATCACTAAATTAACACCTCAGATATACCATAGAATGAAGATTGAACAATCTAGAGAGACGTTCCTATCACAGCTGTCCCCATCCTCCTCGCAAAGTAGATCCAGTCTCTCTCCCCTAATTACGTCCAGTATAGCCAAAATAGTACCTCTTACTAAGGCTCAGTTATATGAAATATAAAGGCTTTCCTATAGCCCTGTGCCACAACAGTAAATACCATCTTACCTAGTCTCCATTTCTATTGAGAGCTCAATTAAGTTCATAAGACTCGAGATCCCTACTGTCTACAGGGTCCAGAACCGAGCCTATAAATCTAACTCCCGCCCCCAGTCAAATCAGTTGAAAGCTAGACACCAACCAGGGGTCACTACCCTGCAGTTAACCTCTAGCTCTGCCCTTGTGTTGTTCCGGAGTGAGATCCCAGAACCGGCAGACTCCGTGGCAGATTTGGATGGAAGGACCTGCCCACGTATTTAAGAACTTCACACATATGGACACCCTGGACGGCCGCGGAACCAGTCGTTAGCCCCCAACATCATGGACGCAAGATAACCAGGACCAGACCCATCAGATACTACCCAAGATTCTCTTTAGCAGTACTACATCTTACTGTGCTGTTTAGAGATTTCACTAATTAAATATTTCTACGAAGTGGCTAAGACCTTGCCCAGTGTAATACAGACTTAACCATTCCATTTGGGACGTACTAAGCGATCAGTGCTCATTAATTAACAGGCGACCTTGACTCTCGTAATTACCTTATTCAGATATTAAAACTCTAGTGATATCTAACGTTCGCCCACTGATTTGCGTTCTATGTATTTCTGAAACAAGGATATAAAACTTAGATCAGTACCCCTCTGAGGTTACAATAGAATTCCCGTGCTCTAAAATACGCGTGTCTAATCTAGTCTGTGAACTACTACTTGTGCACCAGAGCTACCAGTAATAAATCTAACAGTGAATAGGAATCTACAAGTAACATGATGGTCTTCGGTATATAAACCTGTTAAATCAAAGCCAGTGATCAGAAGATTAATACCTGAACGTTGGAAGTGGGAGACTAGGCTCCATCCAGATCCACTTATGCTAGTGTTGTTCCATTCTATTATATTGTCTTACACAAGTATTCTGCAGTGGTATATTAATAAACGTGATCGTGTAACTTGCTACCGTGTGTTTCTTTGTGTTCTCTATTCCTCATATCTTGTATTGTGCATGCAGCCTTCTATACCCAGTCAATTAGAACTCACATTACCCAAGTTAAACCTGTAGAAAAACAGGGTATAACATTGGCGGCAGCGGTGGTTCTTGATTCGGATAAAAGGTTGCATTACACTGCAAGTTTGGAACAGTAGAAGCATGGCAACAGGTCGAAATCTTCAGCCACTCGCACACATTCCCAAGTATGATTTAAACACGTATGATATCACCAGTTACTTAGACATAATAAAGCCAGTATACGATGTGGTATTTTATAATGACCGCGAAAAAATCGCCTGGGGAATTTTGCATATTATACAGTTGGGAGAAGCCGTTTCCCAACTTGTTGATAAGCCTACCTTTAAAGAATTTATCCACCAAATGGTGGCACAGAATACGCCAGAGAGTACCTGGAACCAGTTTCGATCCTTCGTGATCCGGACCTTAGATCCACTTTTGGGTTCCCCCGTCGCCCCCAAAATAATAAAAGTCGACGAGATCAAGTATGAAGGGGATATAAATGTGACCCTCATACAACTCTACAGATACGTGAGGACCACGTATAGCTATGAAGATTACGACCAACAAAATGAACTCTTATTCACCGCTTTGTTAAACATCCTCCCACCCCACATCACCGCCCATCTCGACCCGTATGGCTTATTCGAAGAACATATGCTCTCCATCAGAGAAGAATGCCTACGCAGTTCGATGAATCCCCTATCCAACCCTTCAGCCCCTATCCAAGACTCCGTGCACCCTTCCAAAATGACTTCCGGTGAAAGTCCAACCCCAGTGCACTCTTCCTTGCCTCTATCCTCTCTGACCATCCCTAACTCTTCCCCCACCAACCCTCCACAGCCCCCCCAACAAACTCCGTATTCTAGCTATGCCTACCCATGTAGGCCTCCCTCAACATATTTTCCCCATGACCCCAGAAATGTTCAGCTATCCCCCCACCAACAAAATTTCCCTTGTGACAAGTTTCAGTCGGTAGCTTGTGACAGTTTTCAGTCGGTAGCTCCCTTCTACCCCCACACAGTTAATACCCCTAGAAAACGTCGAAACCCCACACTTGACTCGCCCTCTCATGTCAAAAGAAAACGTCGAAACCCCACACTCGACTCGCCCTCTCATGTCAAACGAACTCGCCAGTCCCAGATAACCTCTAACCAGACCGAGACTGCCACCAAGAAAATTCCCCAAACTCGTCCTGTTAATGTCAAAAAAACCCACCAACCCCAGATAACCGCTAACCAGACCGTGACTGCCACCAAGAAGATTCCCAAAATTCGTCCTGTTAAAAACTCCAAATCCATACATCAGTCCTCTACCAATAACCCCTGTTCTACACCTAACTCTTCCCCCACCAACCCGCCGCAGTCCCCCCAACAAATCCCGTTTCCTAACTCGCTCACCTCTCACCACCCTGACCCTCCCACACACACCGTTAATCCTCCCCTCACACGTGACGACCTAGGGACCCAACTATGTTCCCCCCCTTCCCCCAGAAATACTCAGCTATTCCCCCACCAACAAAATCTCCCTTGTGACGGTTTTCCGTCAGTAGCTCCCTTCCACCCCCCCACAATTCACACCCCTAATAAACTTCAAAACCCCACACTTGACTCACCCCCTCATGACAGACAAACCCACCAACCCCAGATAACCTCTAACCAAACCGTCACTGCCACCGACACACCCCACCCCTCTGATCCTCCCACACGCGCCGTTAATCCTCCCCTCACGCGTGACGACCTAGGGACCCAACCATGTTCCCCCCCTTCCCCCAGAAATACTCCGCTATTCCCCCACCAACAAAATCTCCCTTGTGACAGTTTTCCGTCAGTAGCTCCCTTCCACCCCCCCACAATTCACACCCCTAATAAACTTCAGAACCCCACACTTGACTCACCCCCTCATGACAGACAAACTCACCAACCCCAGATAACCTCTAAGCAAACCGTTACTGCCACCGACACACCCCACCACTCTGATCCTCCCACACGCGCCGTTAATCCCCCCCTCACGCGTGACTCCCACCAAAGTGATTTCCCCCCCCTCATGCGTACCGAACACCTGCTCACCAGTCGGTCCCCCACCATCATGAGCCCAGCTGAACTTTCAACCTCCCCCTCTTCACCGTTACCCCACCCGCCCCAAATTCCCCCCCCAAAGATCCCGCTCGACGAAATACCACTCCCATTCCAATCCAACCACAAAACCTTTTCCACCTTGGCTAAACTCCAAAATACTCTCTCTCTCGCCCCAAACAACATAATCAACCTCTCAACTTCAACCACTCCTCGAAATCCCATCCATGTCTCTCCCGGAAATAAAATCAGTCTAAATTCAACCCCTCTCAAACCACAACCCTGCCTGCCCAGACCCCCCCCACCATCTCCCTATCAAATCCCCACACACCAAACTTCCAAACCACCCGATCATAGTAAACACTCAACCTTCAGCCTTACTCACCCTTCCCCAAACCCCACTCACGACCACAACTCTCTACACAATTCAACCCCTCCCCAGCACCAACCTCTTCCGCAACAACAACCCCGAGTCGACCTGCCCGTTTCATCTTTAAAACCCCCCTATCACTACCCCCGACCGAAACCACTTAGACCCCCCCTCCAAAACTGTCCCCGGGCCAGCTCGCCCCCAGACCCACATTCCTAACGACACGAACTAACGGTATATCCACCCCGCCCTTCCAAAGTGAAAGTGAACCACCACCCCCTATTACCAGACCGTCACCCAGACTAACGGCGACCCTAAATACCCCCCCCCCCCCCTGATGATGATGAGGATATTATTGTACTAAATTGTTTTGAATGTTTTCAATTCCTAAGCGATTGGGCATGATTCTATAAATTTACATGTTTTCCATATACTGTATATATTATTTTTTTGTCCCTTAGTCATACTACTTTTCTTGTTAACCTACATTTTTCTGACTATCTTTTAAATTTGCTTTATACATTGTTAAACACTTTACCTTTTCTTAATTTCCTGTTCTTAATTATCTGCCCTTTCTTAAATTTACATGTTTTACATATACTGTATATATTATTTTTTTTTTCCTTAGTCATACTATTCTTGTTACCTACATTTTTCTGACTATCTTTTAAATTTGCTTTATACATTGTTAAACACTTTACCTTTTCTTAATTTCCGGTGTTCTTAATTATCTGTCCTTACTTAAATTTACATGTTTTCCATATACTGTATATATATATTTTTTTTTTTCCCTTAGTCATACTACTTTTCTTGTTAACCTACATTTTTCTGACTATGCTTCTTTTTACTTCACCCTTGAGGCTCGAGGACGAGCCTATAATGAAGGAGAGGGAAGTAAAATGCCCCAGAACAAGAAGCCCACCACAGAAGCCACGAGCGAACACCGCACAGAAACACCCGGAAGAAAGGTCCACAGAACGAAAGGACCAGCTGACCGAGCCAGCCAATTCAGACAGGCCCAAGCCCGCAGGGCTAAACAGCTTTTGGCTGCACCCAGTTTTCCTTTTTCTAAACTGACCATTTTTCCACACCTCACGTACACTAACCCCCTCGTGTCCTACACTCCTAACTACAAAGATGATGAACAGGAATATACATTCATATTAAAAACAACCATGCCCTGTCCCGACGTTGAGCCAATGCCAACACATCAGACAGCCATAATATTTATGTATGTTCTTACATCCGAGAAGTAGATTTTATATATATCTTAGAAGTTAAAACACCCACGTTTGTTCCTAGACCTCTTATATCATTTTCCATGACTAGTACAGATATATGTAACCCGTGCCCACTGCCCAGTCGCCCCTTGCATTTGTTCCTCTAGTAACGAAGTCTATAATATTAACTGCCACCAGCATTGATACGACATGGCGGCACTGTCCTTGCTACAAAGATGATGAACAGGAATATACATTCATATTAAAAACAACCATGCCCTGTCCCGACGTTGAGCCAATGCCAACACATCAGACAGCCATAATATTTATGTATGTTCTTACATCCGAGAAGTAGATTTTATATATATTTTAGAAGTTAAAACACCCACGATTGTCCCTAGACCTCTTCTATCATTTTCCATGACTAGTATAGATATATGTAACCCGTGCTCAGTCGCCCCTTGCATTGTTCCTCTAGTAACTAAGTCTATAATATTAACTGCCACCAGCATTGATACGACATAGCGGCACTGTCCTTGCTACAAAGATGATGAACAGGAATATACATTCATATTAAAAACAACCATGCCCTGTCCCGACGTTGAGCCAATGCCAACACATCAGACAGCCATAATTATATCTATGTATGTTCTTGCATCCGAGAAGTAGATGTTATATATTTTAGAAGTTAAAACACCCACGATTGTCCCTAGACCTCTTATATCATTTTCCATGACTAGTATAGATATATGTAACCCGTGCTCAGTCGCCCCTTGCATTGTTCCTCTAGTAACTAAGTATTAATATTAACATTCCCTAACATCTTGTCTTGCCAGACTAAGCTTTATGAAGACCCATCGCCCCATAAATCTATGTATGCAATCCTTAGGTTAAGTATTTTTATCCGCCATTGTGTTCACCTTTTTCCATTTACTTTCCACAATTGTCATACGTCTTCCCCTTGCCTCCTTCGTATCCACAGCCCACACTACGCCAATTTACTTCGTGTCTTACACCTCTTACCCCAACCAGAGATTGTATAAGATAACCTGGTTACCAGTATCTGTCATAAGTACCCCGAAACAATAACTAAGTACCCCTACGAACTGCCGCTTTTGTTGGTATTTATATTTATATTTAATAGAAAACGCAGTTCCCAGGACCAACTAATAGTATCCATAACCCTCGGACTGATCACATAACTCTATCTTTTCCAGACTCATATACCACCCCATAGTTGCATTCCCCGGTAGCATATTTTGGCTAACGTATTCTACTGCCTTTTCAAACTTTCCATATCAAGTGTAGCCTAATGCCACCCCCACGCCCAGGGACCTTAGGGGCAAAATTTCCCTGTAGCCCTTGAACTCTCCCCCCCTCTCAGTAAGAATTCCCGCGCTTCTCGACTCTTGTCCGACCTAGCCTCTCTCTCATACCTCTTGAAGATCCTTGAATTGTCCGTTGCTAACGCTCTCCAACCTTTTATATATATACTCCTATCCAGCCTACCTTCACTTAGTAGGCCAGAACAACATTAGAACTTTACTAGCCCCTTGCATGCCATCTATTCTCTTACAACACATTCACAACCCTGCACCCAATGGTCGTCGGTGCGAGGCTAGCCGCCCCGCCAGTTACTAACTTCTATTGCCATACTTCCAGATAAATGTGGCAGAGTTAGCAACCCAGTCTCCACCACATCCAGCAAACTCTACAATTAACAACCAGCCGAGTAAAACCAGCTAGCTAAGGCACCTTCGGTTTTGGTATTAAAGACACCCACATCTGTCTCATACACAGAGGGTTATTATAAACACTGGTGATATGGCAAGCCCCTAGCCACAGCCGCCGGACGACGATCACAGAGAGAGTGCGCCCAGCTCCCCCTTTTGGCCCACCCGAGGAGGGAGACCCCCACCCCCGCGGAGGTATACCTGGCCCCTGTTTTGACTTTCGAGTCATTGCCAGGTAGCACAGGAATTCTTCCTATCAATGAACTAACCATGAATGACTAACACCTTTACTAACCTCTATTAACTCACAATAAACCATTTACCTTTCTTGCATGCTCTGATCACTAAATTAACACCTCAGATATACCATAGAATGAAGATTGAACAATCTAGAGAGACGTTCCTATCACAGCTGTCCCCATCCTCCTCGCAAAGTAGATCCAGTCTCTCTCCCCTAATTACGTCCAGTATAGCCAAAATAGTACCTCTTACTAAGGCTCAGTTATATGAAATATAAAGGCTTTCCTATAGCCCTGTGCCACAACAGTAAATACCATCTTACCTAGTCTCCATTTCTATTGAGAGCTCAATTAAGTTCATAAGACTCGAGATCCCTACTGTCTACAGGGTCCAGAACCGAGCCTATAAATCTAACTCCCGCCCCCAGTCAAATCAGTTGAAAGCTAGACACCAACCAGGGGTCACTACCCTGCAGTTAACCTCTAGCTCTGCCCTTGTGTTGTTCCGGAGTGAGATCCCAGAACCGGCAGACTCCGTGGCAGATTTGGATGGAAGGACCTGCCCACGTATTTAAGAACTTCACACATATGGACACCCTGGACGGCCGCGGAACCAGTCGTTAGCCCCCAACATCATGGACGCAAGATAACCAGGACCAGACCCATCAGATACTACCCAAGATTCTCTTTAGCAGTACTACATCTTACTGTGCTGTTTAGAGATTTCACTAATTAAATATTTCTACGAAGTGGCTAAGACCTTGCCCAGTGTAATACAGACTTAACCATTCCATTTGGGACGTACTAAGCGATCAGTGCTCATTAATTAACAGGCGACCTTGACTCTCGTAATTACCTTATTCAGATATTAAAACTCTAGTGATATCTAACGTTCGCCCACTGATTTGCGTTCTATGTATTTCTGAAACAAGGATATAAAACTTAGATCAGTACCCCTCTGAGGTTACAATAGAATTCCCGTGCTCTAAAATACGCGTGTCTAATCTAGTCTGTGAACTACTACTTGTGCACCAGAGCTACCAGTAATAAATCTAACAGTGAATAGGAATCTACAAGTAACATGATGGTCTTCGGTATATAAACCTGTTAAATCAAAGCCAGTGATCAGAAGATTAATACCTGAACGTTGGAAGTGGGAGACTAGGCTCCATCCAGATCCACTTATGCTAGTGTTGTTCCATTCTATTATATTGTCTTACACAAGTATTCTGCAGTGGTATATTAATAAACGTGATCGTGTAACTTGCTACCGTGTGTTTCTTTGTGTTCTCTATTCCTCATATCTTGTATTGTGCATGCAGCCTTCTATACCCAGTCAATTAGAACTCACATTACCCAAGTTAAACCTGTAGAAAAACAGGGTATAACAATTCTGTTCGATATTCGAATATCAAACATATGTAGTTTTATATTCGAATATCAAATATCATGCTGTTGTCAGGATTCTGTTTGATATTCGAATTTCGAATATAAAATATAAAATATGCTGTTGACAGGATTCTGTTTGATATTCGAATATCAAATATCAAATATCATGCTGTTGTCAGGATTCTGTTTGATATTCGAATATCAAAAATGTAATTTTTTGATATTCGAACATCAAATTTTTCTTATATTCGAATATCAAATTCGAACATCAAATATCAAATATCATGCTGTTGTCAGGATTCTGTTTGATATTCAAATTTTGAATATCAAATATCATGCTGTTGTCAGGATTCTGTTTGATATTCGAATTTCGAATATCAAATATAAAATATCATGCTGTTGTCAGGATTCTGTTTGATATTCGAATATCAAACATATGTAGTTTTATATTCAAATATCAAATATCATGCTGTTGTCAGGATTCTGTTTGATATTCGAATTTCGAATATCAAATATCGAATATCATGCTGTTGTCAGGATTCTGTTTGATATTCGAATTTCGAATATCAAATATCATGCTGTTGTCAGGATTCTGTTTGATATTCGAATTTCGAATATCAAATATCAAATATGCTGTTGTCAGGATTCTGTTTGATATTCGAATATCAAACATATGTAGTTATATATTCGAATATCAAATATCATGCTGTTGTCAGGATTCTGTTTGATATTCGAATATCAAAAATGTCATATTTTGATATTCGAACATCACATTTTTCCTATATTCGAATATCAAATTCGAATATCAAATATCAAATATCATGCTGTTGTCAGGATTCTGTTTGATATTCGAATTTCGAATATCAAATATCAAATATGCTGTTGTCAGGATTCTGTTTGATATTCGAATATCAAACATATGTAGTTATATATTCGAATATCAAATATCATGCTGTTGTCAGGATTCTGTTTGATATTCGAATATCAAAAATGTCATTTTTTGATATTCGAACATCACATTTTTCCTATATTCGAATATCAAATATCATGCTGTTGTCAGGATTCTGTTTGATATTCGAATATCAAACATATGTAGTTTTATATTCGAATATCAAATATCAAATATCATGCTGTTGTCAGGATTCTGTTTGATATTCGAATTTCGAATATAAAATATAAAATATGCTGTTGACAGGATTCTGTTTGATATTCGAATATCAAATATCATGCTGTTGTCAGGATTCTGTTTGATATTCGAATATCAAAAATGTAATTTTTTGATATTCGAACATCACATTTTTCTTATATTCGAATATCAAATATCAAATATCATGCTGTTGTCAGGATTCTGTTTGATATTCGAATTTCGAATATCAAATATCATGCTGTTGTCAGGATTCTGTTTGATATTCGAATTTCGAATATCAAATATCATGCTGTTGTCAGGATTCTGTTTGATATTCGAATATCAAACATATGTAGTTTTATATTCGAATATCAAATATCAAATATCATGCTGTTGTCAGGATTCTGTTTGATATTCGAATTTCGAATATCAAATATCGAATATCCTGCTGTTGTCAGGATTCTGTTTGATATTCGAATTTCGAATATCAAATATCATGCTGTTGTCAGGATTCTGTTTGATATTCGAATTTCGAATATCAAATATCATGCTGTTGTCAGGATTCTGTTTGATATTCGAATATCAAACATATGTAGTTATATATTCGAATATCAAATATCATGCTGTTGTCAGGATTCTGTTTGATATTTGAATATCAAAAATGTCATTTTTTGATATTCGAACATCACATTTTTCCTATATTCGAATATCAAATTCGAATATCAAATATCAAATATCATGCTGTTGTCAGGATTCTGTTTGATATTCGAATTTCGAATATCAAATATAAAATATCATGCTGTTGTCAGGATTCTGTTTGATATTCTAATTTCGAATATCAAATATCATGTTGTTGTCAGGATTCTGTTTGATATTCGTATATCAAACATATGTAGTTTTATATTCGAATATCAAATATCAAATATCATGCTGTTGTCAGGATTCTGTTTGATATTCGAATTTCGAATATCAAATATCAAATATCGAATATCATGCTGTTGTCAGGCTGCTCTTGTCTATACACTCTTTTATAAAATCAGGGGATGACATGAAACAACTCCCATTGTGTTTTTGTGTGATGTCCGGGAAAGGAAGTAAAGATTACAAAACTGTTTTTAGGGCGATACTAGATATGCTTCCAGTGGATTATGCAGTGACTTAATTTGTAGTAGACTAAGAAAAAGGGCAACTATAAGCATTAATCACAATCATAGTGTACAGTATAATATTATGTACGATATATAAGCATTCCAGTTAGGTTTTATTGACAACTATGTGTATTTAGGCTATAGGCCTAAGCAATTATTAATCAAAATCATGCACAACAATAGTGTTTATTTATAAATGATCTACTCCGTCTATAAATTTATATATTATATAAACAGCATTATAGCCTACTATGTACTAAACCTAATAACAAGATTAATAAAATTACATTAAATCAAAATAATCATAATAATTTCATATGATAATGATCATGGTCCGAATGGGCCGAGTAAGCCTAGGACGAATATATTGTGCTCCGAATAAGCCTGGGACGAATTAATGTGGTCCGAATGAGCCTGGGCCGAATCAGCCATGGTCCGAATCAGCCGGCTACCCCAGGTAAGATATTCAGTGTGTAACCATTTAGGAGGGTTATACTGTAGGCTACACATGCAGGTCAGTGATTTAGTTTAGGCTACAGTATCAGGCAAGAAGGTTAGATTACCATATATGTTTGCATTACTGGTACTGGTCCATAGACTGTTGAGTGTTGATCACTGAGCCTTGTGTAACCTATTCTACAGTACAGTATTTAAAGTTCGGCTAGGCTAGACTTTTGTGTTAAGTTAGGTTAAATCATTAGGCTTTGAGATAGGCTAGGCTAGGAGTAAACAGAGTATAAGCTGTGTGAATCCTTGAGTGCTTGCCTTATCATATTTCTGCACATATCATTAATAAATATAATTGCCTGTTACATGTGTATTTATTTTCAAGAGTGCCTTTATAACTATAATGATATTTATACCATTATATGCTAGGTTATAGGCTGTACACATGTTATTAGGCTAATTATCAATCCAGTTGTCCCCATATCAGGTAACCTCTATAATAAATGTATAATTCTACTGCATACAGTAGTTGTGTATTGCTCAATGAGGCATTACATAAAATACATAAGATCAGGGGAGTAGTTATATAAACTAATATAATTTCCACCCTGTGACAAGTGGCGACCGTGACCAGGACCTGATCTGGACGGCTAGCTTTTAATTTGTGATTTTGTGCAGTTAGGCTAAAATAATTGTTTTCCATGTGATTTAGGGATTTTTGTGCAATTGATAGGCCTATTTTCCCATGTGATTTTTGTGCATTATATTTCTCCATGTTATTTTGTGCATTTTTGTTTTCTCGAGTGAGGCTAAGCATCCTCTCGTGATTTTATTTTTAGTGCATTTCTTTTTTCTCGAGTGAGGCTACGCATCCTCTTGTGATAAGTGTATTTATATTTCTCCATGTGATTTTATTTTTAGTGCATTTATATAATTTTGCAGCAATGGCAACTATTCCTATTCAGGTATTCTACGAAGAAGGCAAGGATTTGGGTCTGACTAATCAGTCTTTGACGGAATGTGTACAGTCCCGTAAAGATGAGGAACGGGAGAACCGTAGGCTTGTAAGAGAGGTAGCACAGGCGGTGCGTGACCATGAGCAAGCCATGGCTGAATATCAAGCTGCAGCAACAGCAGCATCAGCAGCTGAAGCCGAACGTGAACACACACGTCAGCTTGAAGTGATTCAGACTGGGTCTCGGTCCCATGGGTCTGGTGAGGCTTCGAGGGTCCTGCCTCGTATCAAGCTTCCTATGTACAAGGAGGGTGAAGACATAGAGCCTTTCATTCATAGGTTCGAACGTTTCTCTGACAAATATAATCTTGATGCCACTACGAAGGATCTGCAGTTTTTGTCCTGTTTGATGGTCGTGCTCTGTCCCTTCTGCATCGTCTGGGTGACAACAGGTGCACCTACGATGGGATGAAAGACACCTTGTTGGAGGCGTATGGTCTAACATCTCAGGCGGCTAGGACGCAGTATCTTCAGGCTATGTTGGGGGAGGAGACAGCTACACAGTATCTCGCAAGGCTAGAGGGTTACCTGGATGTTTGGGTGAAGAAAGACCAGACCCCTGACACCAGGGATGGTCTGAGAGATCTCATGCTGCAAACCCAGTTTGAGAAGTCTGCTCCCACTGAACTGGTTGCACAGTTCAAAATAAATAAGGTAAAAACAGTTCAGGGTATGGCAGCTGAGGCTGACGCCTTCTTTGAAGCCCACAGGTATCAGAGGAGGAAGACCTGGCACAAAGGTAAAGAAAACCAGGTTTCCTCTGAGACGGCCAAGCAGCAGGTACCGGTAAATCAAAAGGGTCAAGGTAAGTCTCACGCTCAACCCACTCACACTCAGACTAACCAGTTTTGGGGATCAAATGCATCAGGTTCAAGCAACACAGGTCGGTGGAGATCTTGGGGAGGCCGTCAGCAGGATTCTGCAGCTGCGAATCAGGTCACAGAACAGGATAAGACTCAGGCTGTAACACATGATCCAGGCCATGATTTATGACTAGGGCTAGTATCGGGTTCTGCCACTGTACTTGGTAGTCAGACTAGGTTCCTTGTCCAGCCAGGTACTGTAGGTGGGGTGTCGGTCGAATTGCTGAGGGACAACGGGTCTTCGGGTTGCATTGTGCGTGACTCCTTGGTAGGTGACAACCAGTTCACAGGTAAGTGGATCCACGTCCGCATGATCGATGGTACCGTGGTGACTGTTCCCGAAGCTTGTGTAGAGGTCGACTCCCCATTCTTCTCAGGTTGGACGATTGCAGCAGTGATGAAGGATCCTATATATGATTTTATTGTCGGAAATATCCCAGGTGTTAGTTTTGGCCCCAGAAATGACGTAGCGACGCAAACAGGTACGGCGGCAGTTACCAGGAGTGCTGCCAAGGCTAAGGTAAGTTCTAAGCCATTGTCCGTCTCGACTTCCACAGAGCTTGCCCAGAGTCACGATGTTGTTCAAGAGCAGCAGTCGGACAAGACATTGGGTAGTGTTCGAGAAAAGTTGGAGAAAGGCATAGTCTTAGAAGCTCATGGTCGTAAGTGTAAGTTTGCTCGCAAGAAGGGTCGGATCTACCGGGTCGTACAATTTTCCAACGGTGAGGAACAGTGGCAGTTTGTGGTCCCAAAGAAGTACCGTGAGGCAGTGGTTAAGCTAGGACATGAGTCCGCGCTCGGAGGTCACATGGGTAAACAGAAAACAGAGGAACGAGTTCAGGTAGAGTTTTACTGGCCTGGCATATCAGCAGATGTCCATAGGTGGATCCGTTCGTGCGATGTGTGCCAGAAGACTTGTAACCGAGGTAGTATCAAGCCTGCGTTGCTCAAACCTTTGCCTATTATTTCTAGTCCCTTCGAACGAGTTGCGGTCGACATTGTAAGTCCAATCAACCCTAGAGCCAGTAACGGAGCAAGGTATATACTTACTCTGGTCGATTTTGCGTCAAGGTGGCCCGAGGCTGTGGCGCTGAAGGATATCGAGACAACCACAGTTGCCGAGGCCATGCTAAAGATATTCTGTAGGGTAGGTATTCCCAAGGAAGTGTTGAGTGACAGGGATACACAGTTCACTTCTGGAATGATGGAGGAGGTACTCCGGTTATTGTCTGTCAAGGGTCTTAGGACAACACCGTACCATCCACAGTGTAACGGCCTTTGTGAGAGGTTCAATGGAACTTTGAAAAAAATGTTGCGGCGGATGACGGATGACCAACCAAAGGAGTGGCCTCGCTTCATTGCCCCATTGCTCTTCGCATACCAGGAGGCTCCCCAGAGTTCACTGAAGTTCTCTCCCTTTGAGTTAGTCTATGGGTGTGTAGTTCGTGGCCCATTTCAAGTCTTGAGGGAACTTTGGGATGATGAGGTACCCGACACTGAGGTAAAAACCACCTATACATATGTTCTTGATCTTGCAGAGAGGCTACAATCTACATGTGACTTAGCTAGGCAGGAATTAACCAAGGCACAGGAGGTTCAAAAGTGCTATTTCGACAAGAAAGCTAAGGTACGTAGGTTTGACCCAGGTAGTCGGTGCTTGCTCCTCTTGCCTACAGCTAACAATAAGTTGCTAGCGCAGTGGAAAGGCCCCTACGTGATCACTGAGCGTGTGTCTGACTCCCAGTACATAGTCCAGATGGGGGATCGTCAGAAACTATTCCACATCAACATGTTGAAGGAGTATCACCAACGAGAGGTAAGTGGAGCGGCACTGTCCCTTCACAGCAATAAGGTTGTAACTCCTGAAATGTTGGATACCTTAGACTTGGTGCGTGGGCAATATGGTAAGTCAGACACCATTACCAGTGCTGCAGCAGTGATCATGGAGAGTGAAGGTGATGGTCCTGTGACAGCTAAACATAGGCAGGAGGAAGGTCTCACGCAGGTGCAACGTGGCTCAGGTTTGTCAGACCAGGAAAGATGTCAGCTGGATTCTCTCCTTGGTAAGTATGGTGACGTGTTCTCTGATAAGCCAGGTATTGCTAGAGTAGAGAGTCACACCATCGAGTTGAACAGCACGGTCCCTGTGAGAATCAAGCCGTACCCTATCCCTCTTCGACTACAGGATCGGGTAAGAAAGGAGATACGAGAGATGGAGGCTGCAGGCATCATCGAGAAGTCGTCATGCTCATACTGTAGTCCAATGGTAGTCGTAAGTAAGAAGGACGGTGGGGTGCGTATTTGTGGGGATTATCGCAGGGTGAATGCGTTAACGAAGGTGGACGCTGAACCCATGTGTGACCCACGTACCATCTTCGCCTGTCTTGCAGGATCAAGTTTCTTCTCAAAGTTTGATCTGACGAAGGGTTTCTTCCAGATACCCTTAGACCCTGCTAGTCGTAAGATCACAGCTTTTGGAACACCTGACGGTCTGTACCAATACACTGTGCTGCCATTTGGTCTCACTAACTCACCTGCAGTGTTCAACTGGATGATGCGTAAGGTTCTGCTGGACATACCAGGCGTGGAGATCTTCGTGGATGATGTCCTGGTGCATTCATCAACATTCAGCGAGCACTTACAACTACTGGACAAGGTGTTGAGTAAGTTGCGTAAGTTCAATCTGACAGTGAAGCCCAGTAAATGCGAAGTCGGTCAGTCACAAGTACAGTACTTAGGGCACGTGGTAGGAGATGGATTTTGCGGGTGTCAAGACGACAAGATAACCAAGATTCGTGACGCACCTAGGCCTACAACGAAAAAACAGGTAAGGTCATTCCTAGGTCTAGTGGGGTACTATCGGGATTTCATACCCCAGTTCGCCACAGCAGCTCTTCCCTTGTATGACCTAGTTAAGAAGCACTCGCCCAACAAAGTTGCATGGGGCCCAGAACAGGAAGAAGCATTGACATGTCTAAAGGGTTGTCTCATTAAACAACCAATCTTACATCTGGCAGATTTCTAATGTCCCTTTGTCCTGCGTACTGACGCGTCACAAGATGCTGTGGGGGCAGTCCTCATGCAAGATAAGGATGGTAAGCTCTTCCCAATAGCATACCACAGCAGGCGTCTCAAGGGAGCTGAATCTAAGTACAGTACTGTTGAGAAGGAATTGCTTGCAGTAGTAGGAGTTAAAAAGTACTACTTCTACTTGTTTGGGGAGAAATTTACCTTAGAAACTGATCATATGCCATTAACCAGTCTCCATACCTCAAAGAATGCAAATGCTAGGCTAATTAGGTGGGCAATGTTCCTCCAACAATTCTCCTTTTCAGTCCGGTACATCAGATCTTCTGTCCAGACTAGTAAGTGGTGAAGACATCTGTGGGGAGGAAGGCAGTGCTGCTCGAGAAGCAACTGCAACGTAGTGTAATATTAATTGTGTAGTTGAGGATTTACTGTACTAATTGTAAGGAGAGATATAGAATATAGTGTGTTCCGTATGATTCTGCCGAAATTTTTGTACACAGGTTGTGTTGTTGGCCTGCGCTGCTACTCGAGGACTCCAAGGGCGTCGTACTCAAGAGCACGGACCCTAAGACGTCGCACTCGAGAGGAGAGGGGTTTTTACAGTACCGGCCAGGATCACTAGGATTTCTTTTCTATTATCTCTAAATTTATTATCGATGTATTGATACACCTTACAGTACCAGTTAGTTTGATTTCCATAGTCATTGTGGGTTTTCCCACTTGTTTTCCTTGTGGTAACTTTGTGGATTCCCACTAGGGTTTTGTCACTGGCTTGAGATGCAAGCTTAGGAGTTTTTCCCCTCTCAGTGGAAATTTTAACGTAAATTTTGAGGGTTTTTTTTCTACTCAAAGGTGACCATCATACACCAGTGACAAGGTTATGTTTACATTACAGTATGAGTGATTGTGTGTCTTATACCTAGGTGATTTTAGCATAGTAAAATCAAATATTTTGGGGAGGAATGTAGTAGTAACCACATTTTTGTATTCCTATGTTGACATATTATGTTCCTAGTTGAGTTTCGAATAATATTCTGCAGATTTCTGCTACATTCATGAGTTTTTTTTTAGTGGGTTTTTTTCCTTCACGGAGAAGGGGGATGCACGCTTGGGGGTCTTGTTCTACATTACACACGTGGAGGCTGAGTAGTGAGGGTGATCACCTTGGATTTGGGCAGGCAGGATTGGGGCTTTCTTATATGGGAGGGCCAAATACCATTCTATGAGCTTTTAAGTCCCTAGGGTGATTACCAGGTAAGATATTCAGTGTGTAACCATTTAGGAGGGTTATACTGTAGGCTACACATGCAGGTCAGTGATTTAGTTTAGGCTACAGTATCAGGCAAGGTTAGATTACCATATATGTTTGCATTACTGGTACTGGTCCATAGACTATTGAGTGTTGATCACTGAGCCTTGTGTAACCTATTCTACAGTACAGTATTTAAAGTTAGGCTAGGCTAGACTTTTGTGTTAAGTTAGGTTAAATCATTAGGCTTTGAGATAGGCTAGGCTAGGAGTAGACAGACTATAGGCTGTGTGAATCCTTGAGTGCTTGCCTTATCATATTTCTGCACATATCATTAATAAATATAATTGCCTGTTACATGTGTTTATTTTCAAGAGTGCCTTTATAACTATGATGATATTTATACCTTTATATGCTAGGTTATAGGCTGTACACATGTTATTAGGCTAATTATCAAGCCAGTTGTCCCCATATCAGGTAACCTCTATAATAAATGTATAATTCTACTGCATACAGTAGTTGTGTATTGCTCACTGAGGCATTACATAAAATACATAAGATCAGGGGAGTAGTTATATAAACAAATATAATTTCCACCCCGTGACAGTCTGCCTGTAATGTTCTTTGTACCTCGTGGTCAGCCTTAGTAGGGGTCTCCGGCGTAGGCTTCAGGTAATTTAGGATGCTAAATTTTCTGTATTTTGATTATATGCCTATGTATGCCCCTAGTGTTTTTACATGCGTGTTGGCATGTATTGGGGTAGGGGAGACGTCCCTATATATTCTTTATGATGTGTAATGTGTGGGACTTAGGTTAGTGGAGCTGTGGCTTAGTTCCATTATTCCTGAGTTTTTGTTTTTTCCGGCAGCCCCGTGCGGTAGGCCCAGGTTATCTGTCTTTAAAACGGGTAGGAACAATCAAAAGGTCCCGGCGTGGTTTGGCTGAACCACATTCTCCCAGCGGAACTGCATTCCTAAGGGGGCTGCAAACTCGGCCCGCCGAGTTAACTCGCCCTGCCTGACCCCGTTACACGCTTAGATTTCCTCGCCCTGCGGCGAGAAAGGCACCCCAAGTAGGTAAATCCGTCCCACTCACACGTACACCCAGCAACGACCATCCCCTGCCCCACGAACTCTACCATGCCTCGATCTGGACGGAAAGCGCTAACATCACGCAATAGAAAGGCCTCTAAACATAGGCAGGAGAAAACGACAGTCGTCGATTATCCCGAGTCGACGGACGATGAAGTTATTCCTGAGAGCCAGCCACCACTCAAGAATAGCCCCACCGTCACACACGCCGCGCCCGCCAACGTCCACGCCGGGATCGGTGACGACTTGTTAGAGGACACCCTGTACCAGGAGGTATCAGAGGACGCTAGCCAGACCTACGCCACCGAGACGCCCACCACCACCCACATGCAACCACCAAGGAGGGTCTTGGGAGCTTCCAAGAAGCGGAAGCTCACAAGAGTCCTCTTTGATGAGGAGACCGAGGACAAGCTTGGTGGAGTGGGTGAAGGAGCACCCCATCATCTACACGAAGCGAATGAAAGACTTCAAGAATAGCGCCAAGAAACACAGGCTCTTCGAGGAGAAGGCGCCGACCCTCACCCTTCCAGTTAGCGGTAAGCAAAGCTTTGTTCATAATAACATAAGATTGTGTATGTGTATGTGTTGACCGTGGTTCGAATCCCGTGTATCCGCAGGTTACCTCCCATATATATATTCCACCTGTATGGCATTACGTCATGTATTAGTGTTGACAATATGTCTGTCGTGAGCGTGGTTCAAGTCCACGTGTAGGACAAGGTGAAATGGCTTAAATATCATTGATACTGTATCATGTTTAAAGTAATGTATTATGTGAATATTGTACACAACCCCCACATACAGTGCACTAAATTCCAGCGATCACTAATTTTGCTCCATTATTTCTACCATTCTCTAATAGCCGCACACCTGCTCCTTTGGTATACTGGGATGAAGACGCGGTATGGGAAGTTGACGAAGGGTAAGAGCAGCTCTGGGACACCGGGTACGGCCGAGGGCAAGCCACTGTCCTACAGGGATCAGTGGATTATGGATAAGTTTGGGTTTGTTCGTGACCACATAGCGCGGACCAAATCACGAGTTACAGCCAAAGGTATGTACATTTAATGTTACGATTCTCAATATATATGGATCCTACGTATATGGTATGCAGGGGTGTAATATGTACCTAATCATTGTACTCAAGTTCAAGTAAAACTATGTACTTCAAATGTTACTCATGTAAACGTAGAAGTACCCAACCAGAAAGCTACCTATGTGAAAGTTAAAATACTACCTATTGCCTGGGGGGTTGGAGGAGAGGGGTGGGTTAGCAGTGCCAAATCTCTATAGTGGTGACCTTTGAACTACCCACGGAATCTCACACCTACACCCAGGGTGATGTCCCTGGGAAATACTACTTGGATGTTCAAATCTATTGTTTAGGAATAGTTCGGGAATTTGGTGAAGTTTAAGTGCACATATATAAATTATGTATATTATAAAATATGTATAATGTAGTCGAGTACAAGTAGGCCTACAACTAATATTTATATATATATTATTCAAGGTAGAGTAACATTAATGGGCAAACTATAATTGTTATGCCCTGATGTTATGCAGGATTAACGATTGATTAAGGTGAGTTCTTCTAGACTGGGATATTAGAGTTCATGCAAATACATATAAATAATCAACAGAGGACATATATATTCTCGAAAGATAATTTGTAAGGCAGCTTTATTTACTTATTCACTAGGCACATATGAAATGAATTAGAAACACTTTTAAAACATGGGGTACTCATAAGTGGTACAACTTCTAGTTTCAAATATCCCAGCACGCTCGCGGATCTAGATAGAAATCAGGTATTTACACTTCAACTATATATAGCATTCTTTCTTGAGAATTAGGCGCACTCTTCTCTTTATGAAAACTTAATAATGGAAGTTACTAATAATTCAGTTTTATTTCAGTTTCCTAATATTGCGTGAACTTAATCTCGTGAATGATAGTGGACGATTAGATACGTGTTCCAGTAGTTATTTGCACTAAATAAGGAAGCTCAAGCATAGATGTATTTTCAGTTGTAGCTCAGGTTTTGTGGACTCAAAAATATTATAGCATCCACTGAGATATTTTCAGAGTTCATGAAAGTATTGTAAATCTTATTTAACCTCTGAAGTGCGCATGGGGGTAATTGGAAACGTCCCCCTGTGCTGACGTATTTGAGGTGTTTCCGTCACTAAAATATTCATTGTGCCATTAACCCTCCAGCCCCGGTTATGTATTATATATATATTCCTCGAAACCCGGGTGTTTTGGCCGAAAAACGTCTAGGCTAGGCTACCGTATATTCGTTAATCAGACTGCTTCCCGCATTCCCGCGCATCCCCAAGCGTAGCTGTGTTATTTACCTGTAAAATGGCATTAAGTAGAGCTCTCTAAGTCAACTGGGTGAGCTGTGATGATGATTTCATTGGAGATAACTTTATGGCCAAACCAGCCACTTTACACCACTTTTCGATACTGAACAACAACATACAGGCACACAAGAACAAGCGACGCTCTCCTTCTTGTGGCCGGAGATGCGGAGCGTCGGTCCAGCCGGCTGTTGTTTACATGCGTCGGACCGACGCCTCGCACAGCAAGCTCACAGGCTGTGACGTCATGGGTGCATAAGACGCCTTCCGGGTACCTGTTACATGCTTTTTTATGGGCGTACAAGAGGTCATCCGGGAACCAAGGGTTAATAGCATTAATACTTATTCATATGCGCCTATTATGGGTTGATTATAAAGGTATTAACCTGAAACAATAAAACGAGTGAAAGCAGCGTTTGGATGGTCAAAATCGGAGATATAGCCCGCGAGTTGTATAATGTATGGGTGAGGCAAACTGCTTTCCCGCCAATTTCCCCCAAGGCCACTGAGACACAGTCGATCGATACTCTCTCTCTCTCTCTTGCACTCGCTTGCCATCAGTGATGACAACACCCTGCTTGCAACTCGCTAATGTTAGCACGAAAATATACCTCAGAATAAGGGAATAACAGGGAAAATAGGTGATAACTGAAGGAGAGGAGGAAAGTGGGGAAGGAGGGGAGGTAGAGGACTGAGATTTTGCATGGCCCAGGGGCCAAAACAAAATAAAAATACATTTTTTTTTTTTTTTCGATGTCAAAAGTTTATTTTTTTTTCCACTCACTCATAAGAGTCTCCCCGCAGTCCGCCGGGGAACTCTTAAGAGTCTCCCCGCAGTTCCCGGGTTAACTGAAATTCACAATTTTAACGTACTACGAGGATTATAGATGTAACTTCTAAATGAACACTTTACTAATAGGATGGTAAGGTTCACTGGATAAGGTAACACTTCGTTTCTATAACTCGAAATTCAGGAAGAACGGACTCTGTTTATTTTTCCACTTGACGGAAATATGACTAAGTTGATGAACAGGTAAAAATCCGTCTAAATTCGGTATATAGATTATTTGATGAGTTACAACGTCATCTTAATCCTTGTCTATCGGGGCCTGACTTAAGTCCGTATCTAAAAAGCTGGACAATGTGGCGGGGCCCGACTTAAGTCTGTGTGTAATTTTGGCGCAATATTGGCTCTGAGAGAGAGCCGAGCGGTGGGAGGAGCATAGGTTACCTCATGACCGCTCACCACGACCGTCGTGGGCCCACTGACATTTACTCCACTCTACTCCACCCTCTCTCACTTGCTACACACGTAATTATGTAACAAAATGACCGTATTTTAGCGATTTTGCCCTTCGGTTGCACGATCGTTGCAAGACAACCAGTGATCGTAGAAGGATGGTTCGGGTGTCATTGGAAAGCTCAATTTACGCCCTTTCATGGATACATACTTGTATTACGCTCTGGCTCTTGTTTATGCATGAAAAACAGCACGGAAACAACCCCATTTATGGTAAAAAAAAAACTCTGGGCGGCACGGTCAAATATACTCCACTACCCGCTCTTAAGGTGTTAAAGATCGTTATTTATAGGACGTATTGATCTTCCTGATTATTTATATCTTAATCTCGTAGGACACTTATTATACACTTTCACGTATATCGAGATGTTAAAACTTTAGTTATTTTGATCACTTTGGTTCTAACTTTATAGTATCTCGTCACTGATACTGAATTAACGTATTTTCTATATTATTTAATTTCTTGTTGTAGAGATGCACTTCGTTGAGGTTTTCTTCTGATGTTCCGTGGGCCGTCCAGGTTGTCCGGTCGTGTGGAGAAGTTACAGTTGAATTAATGGGCTTGGGGTCTTAAATATGGTTCCGTAACTGATTGGAGAAACAGTTAGTCACCATATCGGATTAACGTAAGTATTCTCAGCATACAGCTTCCAGCAAATCTTGACTATCCTGACCTTTATATTAACTCCTTGCGACATATTAAGTCCAAATAAGTCCGAGTAGGCGGTTGACATAGCTTTTCAGTCTTGAATTTGGCTCATGAGTGTTGTCGAAGCCTTACATATTTCTCTATTTCCATCCACCAGAATGCTGTTTATTGTGATGTATCATATGTCAATGGAAAGAGGAATATTTATAGTACATGATAAAAAAAAAAATGTAAATAAATCTAAATATGAAAGTGTAAATGATACAATTATTTCCCATGCAATTGTCTTCACACCGTCTTATCTCTAAATTGTGAGTGATGACCATACATTTTGTTTTGCTCAAATAATAGTATTTTTTCTGCTCTTTCCAAATCTGAAAACAGAAATTGTTTATCTTCAATAGTTCTCAAGCAGTGACCGAAAAAAAAACTATGATTTTGATTGATATGGTTTATAACATTTTGATTTATTTCGTTGCTACGAAGTGTATGGTTTTAAATTTAGGCTGTATGAATACGGCAAATAATGCTGATGAGTATAAAAAAAAACTAGAAGTTCCTACAACAAATACTTTTTTCGCTATGAATATTTGAAATGAAGAGCCAAAATGCGAATATTTACGCTTCACCCGTCTCTGTTCCGCCGACGCTAGCCGGGTCCGAGCTGTTCCCCACCTCGTCGTTGCGTTATTTGCTCGGATACGTATATAACTGTATATATCACCGGAATCGGAAAATTGTGCTCTTTCTAATGGTGAAAACCAAAATAATATAGCGTAATTGGTTCGTGAGCTATGCGCAATTGTTTCCATGCATTGTTATTGTTATGAAAATATATGAGAATGTTTATACAGTTGTATATCTTTGCCACAATATACAACACTTTTATATAATTTTCCTTGCCAATAATTGTATAATGTTCATAGAAGACATGTCAGTCATGAAGGTTGTCAATTTTACTTACCTGGTAGGGCCACAACCCTTTCCAACGAGAAGAGAAATGGCTCCTGGGTTGACACTGAAAAAAAAAACAAGAAAGCCAGGTTATCTTCAGGTAATAAATTCAGAAATAATTCTATTGTACACGTAAATAAAATAAAGTAATGCATATATATATATATTATATATATATATATATATATATATATATATATATACAAGGTGTCAACAAAAATAATGGTAAAAACAATGTGTGAATGTGTGTATTTATATATAGCCTATATATATATATATATATATATATACAAGGTGTCAAACCAGAGAAATATGTGCAAATTTCCAAGCCACCCAAAGAGGTACTGCACTTGACTCGTTATTTTTTTAGAGTGGTTTCCCCAGGAGGCCTATATCCACTGTAGTGCAAGAAATTGACTTGTGTTTTTTTTTTGTTTTTTTTAATATTTTTTTTTTTTTTTTTTTATTATGATGATGGGTGAATGAAGGTGGGCCCCGAACCTCTGAAGTGATGATTGAATGAATGAATGAATACATTATTGAATGATTGAATGAATGAATGAAAGGGTGATGAAGGTGAATGAAAGGGTGATGAAGGTGAATGGAAGAATGCATAAAGACTGAATGAATGAATGGGTGATAGTGATTGGAAAGGAATAATGAAGGTGAATATGAGAATGCATAAATGAATGAATGAATCATGCAAAGATCCTGGCTATAGGACATCTGCATCGAGTCGATGGAACTGATTGAAGCAATCCGTGACATCGATGCAGAGGCAAACGAGACAAGACTTGCATCGAAAGCTCGTGTCCTTGCGACTTTGGCTGTTCGTGTAACACAGATGGCACCGCCGTCGCTTGCCGCCAGGGATCTTCTCGAGAACGTGTTCCAAGTTCCTGTTGTACCGGTCATGGTCCAGTACAACAGGACGTGGCTTGGAACCCTTTCCTCGAAGAGGACCTCTCCGACGTCCTCTTGGTGCCTGAGCCCTAGCTTGGACGTCCATTACTAGTGGACCCCGGTTGGCATCCATGACGGGTGCTTCCCGAGTGCCACCAGCAGCAGCAGCTGCACCCAGTACTACTGGTGCGGGGGGGTCAAGTGGTAGGACATCCACTTGCTCCTCAGCATCAGCAGCATCGTCCGATACTGGTGCCGCCTGGGGTGCATTCTCAGCGAGTGCTCCCCCGACGGCAACAGCAGCAGCAGCAGCATCTGGACCTGGTGAGGGGGGGGGGGGGGGGCATGAAGGAGTGCTCCCCCAACGCCTCCACCATCAGCAGGAGCACCAGGAGGAGTGCCAGGATCATCAGCAGGAGCGGCTGGGGAGTCTGGATTGTCGTCCGGTGGGGGCGACCCAGCTGAGCTTCCGGAGGTTTGCCGACGCCGCCTGAGACGGGCGCATGGCTCATACCGACCTTCCGGCAAATCCTCTGCACGCCGGATGCGTCTCCCCGACAAAGGCCACTCTGCAGGGTTGAAGAACAACAAGGAACGGACTACGCTTTCCTGGAATGCCAGCATAGTCATCTTCCTGCGGGGGTTGCACTTCTTGAAGAGTACGAAGGCATTGAAGAGGGCTATTTGGATGAAGTAGAATACGATCTTCTTCGTCCATTTGACCGTCCTAAGCTGGATGGGGTAGTACTGGATCATCTGATCGAAATGATCCACCCCACCCATGTGGCGGTTGTAGTCGTCAACACAAACGGGTTTCATGATATTCTTCCGAGTCCGCTGCCACCTGCCTTGTATCTTCTTCTTGACAAAAGGACTGCTTTGGTATGGTGCTCTGGTCGTGGAAGGTGGACACCATGTTGACAATCCGTTTGTCTTTCCAAAGCATGACTAGGGTTGTGCCGTTGTTCATTGCCTCTATTGCATCGTCTTCCAGTGTCGCTGCATGGGCAATGTCGCGCAACCGCTTCGGAGCCCTTCGTGCAAGCCTCAGGGTGCCACACACATAGATCTGGTGGTGTGTGAGCATGTGCTGGCACAGGTCAACTGAGTTGTAAAAGTTGTCCATGAACAACATGTAACCCAGGCCTTGCAGGGACTCCGTTAAACCCTCAACCGTTTTCTGGAGAGTTTGATCAATACCAGTGTAGACTTGAGAGTCATACACGAAACCAGTCGTGGACTCTGCCAGGATGTACAGCTTGATGGCGTACTTCTGAGGCTTCATCGGGTTGTAGCACCTGAATGAAAGGTGACCCTTCCACCCAAGGCAGCCTTCGTCGATGGACACCTTCCTCTCCGGGACGTAGGCAAGCTTGAAGCCAGCAAGCAGGTAGCGCATCACCGTGCGGATCTTCACTAGCCTGTCTTTGGTCTGCTTGATGACTGCCTTGCTGTTGAATGTGTGGAAATTGCTCAGCAAGGCTTGGAACTTGGAGACCTGCATGGTCGTGCGAAACGTTGGGTAATCATGGACTCCATCATTTGCCCAGTAGTGATGCACAGTGGGGAGTTTATTCACACCCATGAGGAAGTACAGGCCAAGGAATTTGGCCATGTCCTCCTCACTGAATGTTGTCCAGAGAGCACCAACGAATAAGGCATATGCGTTGGTCTCACTCACCAGGAACCTGAGCAGTTCTCTTGTAAAGAAGAGCTGGAAGTACTGCAGTGGTGTCACTGGTGCTGGAACCTACAAGCCAGGGGTTCCAGTGAAAGGATCAACGTTGGGTGTGAACGGGTCTGAAGTCCACTCGTGATCCTCAGCATACACGGTGGGGGGGCGTTGAGGTGCACGTGCTGGGAGAGCACCACGTCGTCCACCTGGACGACGTATGTGACCTCTGCTGCCCCTGGGCCTACCACCTCGGCCCTTCATGGGCCCAGATTTTCGGTGGGGAGGGGTTGGGGGTCGTCTTTTGCGGAAGACGAAGGGGGTGGGGGTGATGGTGGATGTGATGAGGGTGATGGAGAAGGTGCTGTGGTGGTGATGGTGGATGTGATGAGGGTGATGGAGAAGGTGCTGTGGGTGGATGAAGTGGGGCAGGAGGAAGCCTTTGTGGAAGCTCCTTATCGATTGCTGCAGCAATCTCGTCGTGCATGATTTGGCGATGTTCAGGTGGAACAAACGCCATGTAGCGCGCCTCGTTGCCCCCACTGCTACCCAAGGAGATCAGCGAGGGGGAGGCTACGTGAGCAAACAGGACTTGTGATGGCGGGGTGTTTAGACTACTCACCGGCAGGAGTGAAGCCAGGATGCGGGGGCTGTCTGAGATGTTGCTGGCCGGTGATTCTACCTGAGGTAACAAGGGACCGCCATGCAGGGTGCGTGAAGCAGGAAAAGAATAGAATGATGGTGTGTTGAGGTCCGGGAATGGTAGTGGTGTGAGGCATTGAGTGGATGTTGATGGTTGTGGTGTGAAGAGATAAGTGGATGTTGATGGTAGGATGGGTGCTGGTAGGAGGGGTGTGGGTAGGACGGGTGGGGATGGATGAGATGGGGCGATGCGTAGTAATGTACGGGGTAGGGGGACGGGTGGGGTTGTACGGGGTAGGACGACGGGTGTTGATGAGCGACGTAGGGTGACGGGTGTTGATGAGCGAGGTAGGGCGACGGGTGTTAATGAGCGAGGTAGGGCGACAGGTGTTGATGAGCGAGTTAGGGGGACGGGTGTTGATGAGCGAGGTAGGGGGACGGGTGGAGGTGCTGAAGGGTCGTCATCGATGACAGTCTTCCTCCTCTTCCCCCTGGGCGGTGGAGAAGGGCTAAAATCCTCATCCGTCCACTCCTCTTCATTACTCCCCCCCATGTTGTCCTCGCTTTCACTCTCGCTACTCGTCATGTCCAGGATTGTGGCGAGGACGGAGGCCAGCTGGTCCTCCGGGATGGGTCGATTCTTACTCATTGATTTGATTTGAGTATTTTATTAAGTTCGTATAAATACAGGATATACAAATGTTGCATACAGGTATGTATATACATGGAGACTCAAAAGGGTGAAGATGATTGGACTTTCTTCCCCCCAGTCTATATTGTAATATATATATATATATACAAATCAATATTTACCCTACATAAATACATACAGAAAAACAACCAAATGACTGTATAATTATGACATCCTGTGTTTAGGAGACAAGGGCTGGTAGTTAATCCCTGCCAATCCCTAGTGGGCCGGAAAATGGACATATTTTCTCTTAACGAGGAAACCGGACCGCTCCCCAGCCCACCTGGGGTCACTTAGCAGATATTCACACCCTTCGGGCAAACTCATTTATTACTTTTTAATTATACCCATGGATACACCAAGCTACCTACATTTTGGCGACTTGTAAATTGAAGATAGTAGCTAGACAATTATAGTAGGCTACATCAATATAGTAATACAAGTATAATTTAAAACAATAAGTACAGTAGGGTCTCGTAAGATGCGAGTTTATGGTCGATGGATGCGTCCGCATCTTACGATTTCGCATCTTACGATCACGTAAAAATACGGAAAAACGTCCCGCCTAAGGCTCGCATTTAAACATTTTTTTCGCATCTTAAGGTTTCTCCTCGGATTTAGCCCACTTTGAGCCTCCGATTCGCAAATTATGGTCATTCTCGCATCTTAAAATAATTTATTTATTATTTGGGGGTCCTCGCATCTTATGCGAATCGCATCTTAAGATCTCGCATCTTACGAGACCCTACTGTATAATAATAATAATTATAGTGAATATCAGTAGTTCTATTTTTCAGGCCATTCACTTTCCAGGAGATTATTTTCAGTGTTTTATTATCCATTGTTCTTGTCTTTCTCCATTGCCGAAACAGATAGACCCGCTATGCCCACCATTACCTTGTCCATATGTTTGTGGAGGGCGAGCCATTCTGTAAATAGCTTTTCTTTTTTCTTTTCATCATCACATTTACCTAGGATAGCTTCCCATACTAACTAACCCATTTGTCAATAACTTGTGGGTTCTCAGGGTCTTATCTTTTCCTTTAATCTTAATTTTGTAATTTACATTGCCCCCTGATTTTATGTTTTCTGAGCTCGTAGAACTATTCTCACTACTCATTACCTGAGCTGTATTTTCTGGGTTACTGGTTACACTACCACCTGTATTTTTGTCCCCTGTACTAACATCCTTGGCATCTGTTACAATGGTTTTGCTCACTATGTTTTCTGAGCTCGTAGAACTATTCTCACTACTCATTACCTGAGCTGTATTTTCTGGGTTACTGGTTCCACTACCACCTGCATTTTTGTCCCCTGTACTAACATCCTTGGCATTTGTTACAATGGTTTTGCTCACTATGTTACTAATAAGGTCTACGCTCTTTTCTAGTGCTTCTATTTTTTTCCAAACTCATGAAAATACTGAGAAATCCTATCCTCCTTATTCATTATTCCATCCCCATGCTCTTCACTTTCCTCTGCGTTGTTTTCTGCTAGCATCCCTGTGTGTGTTGTGGAGTGCAGGTGTGGTTGATTCCCAATCCTTTGGGTGTCTTGGGGCTCATTTGGGAGTTCCGGCCTCCCCATTAACCACCTGTTTACCCCTGCTTGTCCCCCCTCATCTGCCGCCTTTTTCCTCCCGGCCTGTCCAGGTGTAGAAGGCGGCGCATTGCTGGGCAGTGGTGGGTAGGGCACCATGCGGCTTGTTGTTGTTGTTGTTTCAGGGCGTATGGTTGATGTCGTTCTTCGTTTCTCGTCTGGTCGCTGGTGTATCCATCTTTGTCTCTGCAATGCTGGTCGCCTGGGGCAAATCATGGAATTAGCATTGTGGTTTCCCCCACAGTTGCAGCAGCGCGGCTCCACTCTTACCCCTGCACGGATTTTATCCCCACATAGTGTGGACAGGTGACCACCACCACAGAAACGGCACCGTGTATCAAGTTGGCAACTCCAGGTAGGGTGCCGCCACCTTGAACAATTTAGACACATCTTTTCTTCTTCTATGAAAGGTGCCACGTATCGATAACCGATACCAGTGACAAAAATCCTTTCAGGCGCAAACCTTTTATCAGGGCAACTGCTTGGCTTCTCTCTTTCCCTCGCACCTTGTTTCTGTCCACCCACAGTATTTTGTCGTTGTCTAGGAGGAAGTCAGGATCTAGCCAAACAGGGTAATTAAATATAATTATTTTGGTCGTCTTCTCAGTATCGTTGGGTACTTCCATAATTGTTTCCTGGTAGCCTGTGGTGGTTAAATGCTTCACAGCTTCTTCATTGGCGACAGTTATATATGGTCGGTACTTTCCGTCCTTAACCCGGGAACTGCCGGAAGACTCTTAAGAGTTCTCCCGGCGGACTGCGGGAAGACTCTTAAGAGTCAGGGGAAAAAAAAAAAAATTTTTTTTTTTTATTTTTTTATTTATTTATTTATTTTTTGCCCCTGGGCCATGCAAAATATCACTCCTCTACCTCCCCTCCTTCCCCACTTTCCTCCCCTCCTTCAGTTATCACCTATTTTCCCTGTTATTCCCTTATTCTGTGGTATATTTTCGTGCTAACATTAGCAAGTTGCAAGCAGGGCATTGTCATCACTGTTAGCAAGCGAGTGCAAGAGAGAGAGAGAGAGTATCGATCGACAGTGTCTCTCCAGACTTGGGGAAAAGTGGCGGGAAAGGAGGTTGCCTCAGCCATACATTATGTAACTCCCGGCCTGTATCGCCGATTTTGACCATCCAAACGCTGTTTCCACTTGTTTTATTGTTGTAACAGGTTAATACCTTTATAATCAACCTATAATAGGCGCATATGGAGAAGTATTAATGCTATTTATGGTAAAATAAATATTTTAGTGATGGCAACAGCTCAAATACGTGCGCACAGGCAGAGGTGTCCCATGCGCACTTCAGAGGTTAAGGAGTGGCTGAAAACTTCTGTGTTCCCTGCCAAGTTCCACAGTCCATAGCACTTTTTGTTGGTATGTAAGTATGGAGTCAATGGGGAAATGTAGTCGGGGGTGTCTCCCCTGAACTTGTTCGTCTACCCCTGGGTTCCTTCGCTCTTGTTCAATGTTGTCCATTTCGTCATGCTTATTCTTCTTTCTGTTCTCATCCCTACCGTCATCTTCTTCGTCACTACTCCTGTCTTGGTTTCCTCGTTTCTCTCCACTATTTTTCTTGCGTTTCTTCTCCACCAACGTGTAACCCTCCTGCTCCATATGCTCAGTGCCGGTGCGGTTCTCGTCCACCATCTCACTCACAGTTTCTTCACTAGAATGGTGTAATCCTCCTCTATTGCTAGCCATTAACCCCCCCCCCCAAAAAAAAAAAAAAAAAAAAAAAAATATATATATATATATATATATATATATATATATATATATATATGGGGGGAGGGGGGGGGAGGAGGGAGGTATAACAATAATAATATATAATAATGGATACTGGTAATAATATAAATATATATATTTATATATGTGGGGGGCATGGGGAAGAGGGGGAGGGATGTATAATGGGGGAGGGGGTATAACATACATAAATACGAATTATATTATACAGTATATAACTATATATATATATATATATATATATATATATATATATATATATATATATATATATGGGGGGAGGGGGAGGGGGAGTATAATAATAATAATATATAATAAATAGATACTAGCCTAGTAATAATAATATATATATATGGGGGGAAGAGGGGGGAGGGGAGGGGGTAGTATAATAATATATAATAAAGATACTAGCCTAGTAATAATAATATATATATGGGGGGCAGGGGGAGGGGGGAGTATAATAATAATATATAATAAATAGATACTAGCCTTGTAATAATAATATATATATATGGGGGGCAGGGGGAAGGGGGGGGGGAGTATAATAATAATAATATATAATAAAGATACTAGCCTAGTAATACTAATATATATATGGGGGGGAGGGGGGGAGTATAATAATAATATATAATAAATAGATACTAGCCTAGTAATAATAATATATATATGGGGTGCAGGGGGAGGGGGGGAGTATAATAATAATATATAATAAATAGATACTAGCCTAGTAATAATAATATATATATATATTTTTTTTTAAGAGACAATGAACGGAGGAAGGAAAAACACAGATAAAACAAAAAGGTCCATGTGCCTAAAGGCATCCTCCATTCATAAAATGTTTGTAACAACTGGATTTAAACATTTGTAGATTGTAAGTTTGTGGAAAGCAATTCGAGGGAAGTGAATTCCAAAGAGTAGTAGCTCTGGGGATAAATGAATTCTGATAAGCAGAAGTCCTGCATTGTGGAGGAGAAAGTGTAAATTCATGGGCACTCTCAGCTGCCCTAGTTCTACGGGGAAAGATGTGGAGAGGCGGCACAATTGAAGCAAGTTCCTCGGAACAATTGCTGTGAAAATATCTGTAGAATAATACAAGGGATGCAACGTTTCTTCGTATGGATAATGTAGGAAGGTCCTGTGTGATTGCAGGGTTATTGATTAATCTAATAGCTTTATTTTGAATTTTGTCCAACTGCCTCAATGCAACCACTCCACTTCCACCCCACAGAGGTGAACAGTAATCCATCTGAGAACGCACATGACTTTTATATATCACGGCCAACTGCTCGTCAGTGAAGAATTCTCGAACTCTGTACAGGAGTCCCATTTTTTTAGAGGCATTCTTAGCAATGCTTCTAACATAATGTGTCCAGCTCAAGTTAGTAGTTAATGTTACACCGAGAATGTCAATACTAGGGGAAGTGGGAATATTTACATCATTAAAAAATATATGGGAGTCAGTGAGATTCTGTCGGTTAGAAAATTGAATGTACTTGGTTTTCTGTGCATTAAAGGAAACTAGATTCTTTTGTCCCCATCCATTAATTCTAGAAAGGTCCTGGTTCAGAGAAATTGCAGTGTTTATTTTTGAATTTATAAGATCGGGTTGGGTGACAGAATTGGTAAATGTGAAGGAACTGTGGAGTGTTGAGTCATCTGCGTAGGAATGTATTGGATTATGAGTGGTAGATATGAGATCATTGATATGAATGAGAAACAGAATTGGGGCCAAAACTGATCCCTGGGGAACACCAGCATTTATTGAGTGAAATTGAGAATAAAGGCCATCTACCATTACACGTATTTTTCTGTTATGAAGATAAGAAGAAATTAGTGGAACTAATGATGCAAGGCCGTAGTGTGACATCTTCGACAATAAGGATTGATGCCAGACTCTATCAAATGCCTTTGATATATCCAGTGCTATTGTATGTGTTTCACCATGTTGGTCTGTAGCTTGGTTGATTTGATGCGTAAGAAGGCAAAGCATGTCTGCAGTTGATCGACATCGTCTAAAACCATATTGCCTATCACTGATTAATTTATTATTCTCAAGATGCTTAATTATGTGATTATTTAATATAATTTCAAAGACTTTACCAAGAGTGGAAGTTATAGCTATTGGTCTGTAGTTTGATGGATCTGAAGAGGCACCTTTTTTAGGAACTGGATGGATGTTTGCTTCTTTCCAGGGTACTGGGAAGCATGAGGTATGAGTACACAGACGGACATTTTTTGCCAATACAGGAGCGAGCACCAAGGAGCAATTCTTAAGTATTATTGGAGGAATTTCATCTGGACCAGGAGCCTTATCCACCGAGAGATTCTGCAAAATAGTTTTGACATGTCTGGTGTGGATCTTAAGTGAGGGAATTTCAGGCGAATTAAAATTAAGTACAGGGACATCTTGATTCATTTCATCTAAGGTTGAGTTGGTAGAGAAAATATCCGCAAGAAGGTTAGCTTTACCTCGTGGGTCACTTACAAGATTGCCAGTCGGAGATTTTAATGGTGGAATGGATGAAGCAGTAGTGAAGTTGGATTTAAATGAGTTAAGAGTAGACCAAAATATTTTGTTATCATTTGGATTATTTAGAAGTTTATTTGCCTGCTTGTGGAGAAAGTTTGATTTAGTTAGGTTTAATACAGTTTTGGCATGATTTCTGATGTTTCTAAAGTAATTAAAGGCTTCATGTGTTTTTGATCTTGTGTATGCATTGTAGGCTATTGTTTTTTGTTCAGTTACTCTAGCACAATTATGGTCAAACCATTTAGGTGAATTAGATCTTTTACTGTACTTTTGATGAGGAATAAAAGTTTCCATTCCAATTTTTACAAAATCTTGTATGTGGCTCAAGGTGGAGTGTGCATCATTAGAAAAGAAAGAGGTCCAGGGAATATCAATAAAGAAACCTTGAAGACCCTCCCAGTCTGCCCTATCGTAATGCCATTTAGTCACCGAAACAGGTTCAGAGTGGGAAGGTGTGGTAGGTGATAGACAGGTGGCCTGTATCAGACAGTGATCAGAAGATCCAAGCGGGGACCTCACTGTAACATCATAATTTTCTGAATTGGTTGTTAAAAATAAGTCCAGTAGGTGGGAATTATGATTAGGATTATCTGGTACACGGGTGGGTTGGTTGACTAGTTGAGTGAGATTAAATGAGTCTGCAAATAGCTCACATTCAAGGCCAGCATCATCAGTCCTGGCTGAATGAGTGAGCCATTCAACATTATGGACATTAAAATCACCCAACACAGTGATTTCAGAAGAAGCATTTAAGTTTAAGTTATATATGGGGGACAGGGGGAAGAGGGGGGGGGGGGGGGAGTATAATAATAATATATAATAAATAGATACTAGCCTAGTAGTAATAATAATATTTATATGGGGGGCAGGGGGAAGATGGGGAGGGAGGGGAGGAGTATAATAATAATAATATATAATAAATAGATACTAGCCTAGTAATAATAATATATAAATGGGGGGCAGGGGGAGGGGGAGGGAGAGGGGGTGAGTATAATAATAATAACATATAATTAAAGTTGCAAGCAACGTTGTCCGGGGTTCGACGGTTTTGCAAAGCAGGGTATTGTGTTGGATACAAATGTTGTGTCACAGATATCAAAAGATCATTTAACTTATCGGGCATGGAGAAACTACAGAAGGAGCAGATTGTGCAAACAAACAAGAGCGAGAGAGGGAGAGATTGGCTGTAAAAGGGATCTGCCTCTATCCGTTTATTAACAGAGTTGTAGATATGTGGAATAGGCTACCGAGTGCTATAATGGGATCAAGAACAATAGAGCTTCAACTTGAAATTAGATAGAACGAGATGGGTTGGGTGTGAAAGGGATCTGCCATGTGTAGGTCAATCGGCTCTGGAGACTCCCGTTTTCTTATTTTCTCATTTGTGAAGGAGAGAGGGAGTATGGCGAGAGAATAGGATGTCGTAAACGTAAGGAAGATAGCGATAAATATGAGAGAGAGAGAGAGAGAGAGCGCGGGATGGGTTGGGTGTGAAAGGGATCTGACATGTGTGGGCCAATCGGCTCTCTGCAGACTCCGGTTTTCTTATGTTCTCATTATGTGAGAGAGAGAGAGAGAGACTAGGTCACTAGGATGTCATAAATGTAAGGAAGACAGATAAATGAGAGAGAGTTTTTATGAGATGGGTTGGGTGTGAAAAGGATATGTCTTGTGTGGGCCAATTGGCTCTCTACAGACTCCCATTTTCTTATGTTCCTATTTCTTACAATTGTGTTTTGGTTGCAGGTATATGATAACATGGGTGTATAGTAAGTAGTGTAAATAACAGGTAACGTTTATGAGATGGGTTGAGTGTGAAAGGAACCTGCCTCATGTGGGCCACTTGGCTCTCTGCAGACTCCCATTTTCATCTTGGTTGCATGTGTAAGGGATCTGCCTCATTTGTACCGGTGTGTAAACAAACAAGAGCGAGAGAGAAAGAGATTGGCTGTGTAAGGGATCTGCCTCTATTCGCTTGGTAAAAGAGTTGTAGATATGTGGAATAGGCTACCAAGTGCTATAGTGGGATCAATGACAATAGAGCTTCAACATAAAATTTGATAAGACGAGATGGATTGGGTGTGAAAGGGATCTGCCGTGTGTGGGCCAATCGGCTCTCTGCAGACTCCCATTTTCATCTTGGTAGCATGTGTAAGGATCTGCCTCCTTTGTACCAGTGTGCAAATAAGAGAGAGAAATTGGCTGTGTAAGGGATCTGCCTCTCGTAACAGAGTCGTAGATATGTGAAATAGGCTACCTAGTGCTATAGTGGGATCAAGAACAATAGAGAATTTCAAGTTAAAATCAGATAGTCATATGGACAAAATGGGTTAGATGTGAAAGGGATCTGCCTTTTGTGGGCCACTTGTGTCTCTGCAGATTCCCATGTTCATCATATGTAAGGAATCTGCCTCATTTGTACCGGTGTGCAAACAAACGAGCTACAGAGAGAGACAGGTGTGTAAGGGATCTGCCTCTATTCATTTAGTAACAGAGTTGTAGATACTGTATGTGGAATAGGCTACCGAGTCCTATAGCCAATCGCCTCTCTGCAGACTCCTGTTTACTTATGTTCTCATTTGTGAGAGAGAGAGCGAGGCTCCCTATTTCCTGTTCTCCAGATACCAAATGGAAAGGTTCAGATGTGAGAGAGTGGGAGTGTGGAATGGGTGTGTGTGCTGGAGTGAGTGAAGGAACAGCGAGAGAAGGTGCGTGTTTGTTTGTAAGTAACAAATGGAAGGAATGTGTAAGAGAGTATGGGTCTGTGGGTTCAAGGATTGTGTGGGTGAGAATGAAAGTAGGAATACAAACGTGGGTGATTGTGTGTGTGTATGCCCCGACAGAGGATAAACTTGAAAGAAAGAAAGAGGAGTTCTGGATGAATGTGGAGGCATGCCTGGAGAAATTTAACAAGAACGAAAGAATATTTCTGATTGGGGATATGAATGGTAAGGTGGGTGATAGGAAAGTTGAGGGAGGGTGGGGGGTACCATCAGAGGTGAATGGGAATGGTAGTGCACTTGTGGATGTATGTGTGGGGAGGAGGCTGTGGATAGCCAACACCTTCTTCCGACACAGAATGATCCACAGGTACACGTGGAAACGGGTGTGGACGATGGAGGATGAGACAGTGGTGGAACGAAAGTCATTGATTGATTATGTATGTGTGGATGAACGAATGAAGAAATCTGTGATGGATGCTAGGGTGTATAGGGGTATTGGAGGGGGTCTGTCTGATCATTATGTAGTGGTAGCTAAGGTTAGGATACAAAAGAAGTGGGTGAGGAGAGCTGGAGGGAGGCGAGAGGAGGGTGGAATGGTGAGGAGGGTGGAGAGGTTGCAGGAGGAGGAAGTCAGGGAGGAGTACAGGAGAGCAGTGGAAAGATGACTAGGTGGGTTCGACCTGGAAGTTATGGAGGAAGTGGAGGAGATGAGCAAGGTGTTTAAGGATGAGATCTGTGCAGCATGTGAGGAGGTGTGTCGAGTGAGGAGAAGAGGGAGGGGAGTGAAAGGTACAGTATGGTGGACAGAAGAGGTAAGAATAGCTGTGGAAGAAAAGAAGAAAGCATATAGAGAGTGGTTGGGTAGTAGAGGGAATGAAGATTTCGAGAGACAGAAACGAGCGAGGTATGTGGAGAGTAAGAGGGTGATGCAGAGAGTAGTGAAGGAAAGTAAGAGAAGAGTAGATTAGGAATTTGGAAGGAATCTGAGTGTAAAATGGAGGGAGAGTAAGAAACTGTTCTGAGAAAGAAGTCAAGAAAGTTAGGGAAGGTAGCAAGGGAAACAGTGTGAAAGATAAGAATGGGAGAATGCTAGCCGAGAAGCAAGAGAGAGTCGGAAGATGGAGGGAGTACTTCAATGAGTTGCTAAATGTAAGGAATGAAGAGCCAGCAAACATAGCTGGATATGGTATGATAGGGAGAAGAAGAGAAGTAGTGGAGGAGGAGGTGGGGTTCAGGAGGTCAGAAGTGTGGGAAGCCATGAAAAGAGTGAAGTTGGGGAAAGCACCAGGAACAGATGGAGTGTGTGGGGAAATGTTGAGGTATGGTGGTGAGATAGTGATCAAATGGGTATGGAAAATGTGCAAACTAACATGGGAGAAGGGGAGTGCACCCGATGACTGGAAGACTGGCATAATAGTCCCCCTATATAAGGGCAAAGGGGAAAGAGGAGTGTGTGGTAACCACCGAGGAATATGTCTTCTAAGCGTAGTAGGGAAGGTATACAGTAGGGTAGTGATTGAGAGAGTGAGAGTGAGAACGGAGAAATGCATAGGCGACGAGCAGGGAGGTTTTAGGAAGGGAAGAGGATGTGTAGTATCGTGGATTCACGATAGTCAGTGGTATAACCTACATTTTCTATGTATCATACCCTAAATACAGTTTGTACAGTATGTAAGCTTAATAAGTTAAATAAGGCCTATTATACGAAAATATAGTATTTACGTGTCTTTAGGAATGCATATATGATTTATCATAGAAACCATGCTGTAATATTATGAAAGCGGTGCGATATTTACCGCTAGATATCCGCTACTAACTTAGCAGTAGCCGCTAGATTCATAGCATAAGACGATGACGTCTTGGATTGTGGCGCACCGCATCAGAGCACTTTTATACTTCATCCAAGCAACAACTCCACTCTTTAGTTCGCCGCGATCCTGGTTCCGGTTTCATCTAGCTCTCATCATTAACTTAAACTCAACTACATCCTACAGACAGACCGACTGACAGCTAAGCCTTATTATCATTATTTAACTTTCTTTAACCTCATTTATTCAATATTGTTCAGGTGCATCCTCGTGGTCACCTTAAGGTAAACATCCAATGGTGTTCGAATAGCACCCATTTGCCTACCATCTATCAGCACCTCCATCAGCATTTCCACCTTGCCTAGCTGTATTCTATGGTGATTTTAATAAGTGAGTTACACTCCCGGTATTATTATTTATTTACATTATATGAGCGGACCTTTTCAGTCTTAGGTAGCCTAGAGTAAACTTATCTTCCTTAAATCCGCCATATTGGTGCCCAGACCATCGGGACTTTGGCCCACAGTTAAATTTCCTAAGTTAGGCATGAGCAAGGGCAACATTGAGGGAGGTTGTAGATCAAAGGATCCGGGGGGTGTAGGTCTGGGGTATGAACCAGTGCAAGTAGTGGCCGAGCTAGATCGCATAGCGATCTTCGGCCACTCATACGCAACCCGACTGAGGGCAGCAGACCAGGGCCCTGTTGACTACAGGGGAGCGACCGGGGATCGGAAATTTCAATTCCACTACTTTGGGGTGCCGGGGGCTAATATCTCAAGTCTTAAGTCCTCCGATGAGTGGGGTAGGCTGGTATTATACAGGCCCCTCTACACCTATTTACTCATCGGGGGCAACGACATAACCCCCGACACCGAACCCCGTGCTCTGGCTGCGGCATTAGGCTCTGGCTGTCGAGAGGGACACGGGAGGGAAATGCATCCTGATTTCCCTAGAATACCGCTCTAGAGTATGGGGAATGCCAGCAGAGCAGTATAATAAAATCAGGAATTCGGTTAACCGGTCATTGCGCTCTAAGTTAGACGTAATGCGCCATCGCTTTTTGTCGGTTTCGTCTAAACCGCAGGATCTTGACATCGATGGTGTCCATCTAGACCTCGACACTAACAAGATCCTGCATGACAAGATCACGGTCATGACTAAACGATGGCTAGAGCGTGATGCCGGAGTGATAAGCCTGCGACTCCCTAAGTTCTGCATCCCGCCCATCACCTTCCCCCAGTAACTTATCCTTTTTTCTTTTTTCTTTTCTTTATTTTTTTTGTTAACCCTGCATTTGTTTCCCTAATTTAATTATTATTTACTTTTTGACTTTTGACTGACCTACCATCTCATATGTCTTTCATTGTTTACTCATATCCCAATCTCTCGTGGTACTGTATTGTGTAAGGTAAGCGGTTTATATAGTAATTTCTACCTCTTTACTTTAATTACATTAATCTATAAAGGGTAGGCTAATGTGATGTAATATTGCATATGTGGACTGAAATTGTAAGTACATATGACAATTACTAAAAGGTGTGCATATATTTCACGATTGAGACTTATTATAGAGGTCCGTATTGGCTGACGAAGGGTTAGGCTAATTTGTGTAATTAATTTAATGGCTAGTAAGCCAGAGGATAAAAAAAACATAATTATGTCTATCACAGTCTTGAAAAACCAGAGAGGGGGTTTGAGGGGTCTCATCACTAGGCTAACGTCCGATTTGGAAGACTTTGTAGCTAGTGCAACTCCTGCACAGCTAGAGGCTAAGTTGGAATACCTACAAACTTTTTTTTTTTTGTTTTTTGTTTTTCTATATTCCAACTTACTTCCTCTCGGGCATAGGCTGAGAGCCTTAACATTCACCGCTTTACAATGAACAGTGAAGCCCGTGAGGTCTTGTTCCAGTCTAGGGAGTGAGACATGTGAAGCACGTAGAGTACAACGAGCACCTGCCATCTTGCCTTCACATGAGGCACGGTGCTCACTCATGGCCCGAAACGACCCCATCTCTGAAGCCATCTCGTTCCCGTGCTTCACTGTCTCACCCTCTACACTCGGACTCTCACACTTACACACACACAACGCCACCTGTTGAGCAGATAACTCACCAGGCATTGCACCCCTATAGCATATTTTGAATATGGGAATATTCATACAGTGCTATTTAATCAGGGAACAATGAGGGTATTTTATTGACGTTTCGGTGGGCTTTGTGGTAATGCACTGATACTAGGTACAGCACAAATTCCATCCCAATAATATCTTCCCATTGATACATCGGGATTTGAACCCGGGACCTTTGGATTACCAGGCCAGTGGCAAGACCACTCCACCACACCTCCCCAAACTACCTATGATCGGATAGCTACCCTGAATGAAAGTATAGTATCAGGTTTGGAGGAAGAGTCAGTTATTCAGGCGGAGTATGAGCAGCGCGCTGTCCATGATATCGCCCATTTAGAGGCAATACATTTACTGAGAAGGGCGGTGAAGAAGGTAGAGATAACCTCGACTAGCAGCGCCGCCAGGCAGACAGACCCCCGTCGTGAAGTCAACTTGCCCAAATTAAATTTACCGAAGTTCAGGGGAAACTTGACCGAGTGGTTAGCATTTTGGGACGTCTTTAAATCCACAGTGCATGATTCAAAACTTGACGATGTACGAAAGTTCCATTATCTGAAAGGCCAACTCGAGGATGAAGCTTTACATTTGGTAGAAGGTTTTTCCATCGTAGGTGAAAATGATGATAGTGTTGTGAGGTTATTACAGGCGACGTATGGAGACACTGACCAGCTCAAAGTAGCTCACGTGAACGCCCTGTTGAACCTAGCACAGCCTAAGTACAGGGTTGATGAACTGACAAAGTTTAGGGCAGATATGGAGTGTCATACAAAATCATTAGATGCGTTGGGGGTAACCTCACAAGAAATGCTGGTCATAATTTTAAGACAGAAATTACCTCTAGCTATTCTAGATAAGGTTCGTACCTTTAACTTGGAGGAGTTCAAAGAGGCATTTAGCAAGGAGATTAGCAACATACAATTGAACAATGGTAGGACGGTGGGAGGGTCAGAAGGGACAACAGCAAGGGATTCAATTAATATGATGGTAGGTTCTAAAGGGAAGGTTGAAGAATCACGAAAGAAACCACAAATGTCATGTAGGCTATGCAACAATCCCAAGCATAAATGGCTAAGCTGTACCAAATATCAAACCAATGAAGCCAAATTAGCTCAAGCAAGGAAGCTAAAATTGTGCAAGGGTTGTCTGAGTAAGGACCATGGTATGCAGGGTAAATGTACTGCTTCCTATTTGAGGCCCTGTCGCAACTGTGAGGGTCATCATTTTGACAAGTTATGCCCCACAGGTAGTCCAGTCAAGGAGGAAAAAGTAGGGGGTACTGCAACATTAATGCTAGGCAGTAGGAAGGACACCACCATTTTACCCACAATCAAGATACTCATAGAGGGTTATGGCAGGACACAAGTCTGTCGGCTACTCCTAGACCAGAGCTCACAACGATCCTTTATAAAGAGATCGGTGCTGGACGGTCTAAAATACCGTGTAGTATGTAGCGAGACCCTTAGGTTGCAAGGTTTTACAGGAGTGACCGACAGTAGAGACTACGAAGTTGTTGAAGTTGCTTACGTCTACCGTAAGAAGAAACACTTCTTACAGTGTGTAGTGGTAGATGAACTCCCAGACTACCAATCTGTAGAAATTAACAAAGTAGAGCATGCACTTCGTAGGAAAGGTATTTACCTGTCTGATCCCGTAGGTGACTTGAAGGAGGTGCACATACTGTTAGGAGCAGATTATTATTATGATGTAGTACACCCGGGTTTTAAAAGAGAGAGAGTGGAGTGATCTTGATCCCCACTAAGTTTGGCTACTGCTTGAGCGGTACAGTCCAAACTACCCAGTCAAATATTCTGGTTGACACGGTATCCGTGTTGAGGATGAGCACGACCGCGGCAGAAGAGTTCACCGAAGATGATACTCACATTGAGGACCCAAAGTTAGCTGCCGAGTTCAATCTAGAAAGACTGTGGAAACTAGACCACATAGGAATTAAACCTGTGGAGAATGACCAGGAATCAAAATTCGCGATCGAGAAGTTCTCGGAATCTGTGCGTTACTTGACCACGGAAAAGCAATACGAAGTTTGTCTACCCTGGAAACATGATAATATCAGTTTACCCACTAATTATGGTTTAGCGTTGGGTAGGTTACGCGCCTTGCAGCGGAAACTAACCCAAGAACCTAGCACCTACAAGGCTTATGACGAGGTTTTTAAAAATTATCTCGACCGAGGGTTTATCGAGGCCGTCGATGTGGATGAACCAGGGAGTGCCGGGAAGGTCCATTACCTCGCACATCATGGGGTAAAGAAGGATAGTGTTACCACTCCCATCCGTGTGGTATATGACTGCTCAGCCCACCTAGGCCATAGTCCCAGTCTAAATGACTGTCTGTTGACCGGCCCTTCAATGGTGTCGGATCTATCTCAGCAATTACTTCGATTTAGACTGGAACGATACGCATTCACCAGCGATATTGAAAAGGCCTTCTTGATGGTGAAACTGCAGAAGGGGGATAGAGACGTCACCCGGTTCCTCTGGTTCGAAAACATCGACGACCCCGAGAGTCCCATACTAACCTATCGGTTTAAGGTAGTCTTGTTTGGCGCAACATGTTCACAGTTTCTATTAAACGCGACCATTAAGAAACATCTGGAGGATTCTGAAGAAGACACGACTGAACTCGCTCGCGGATTATATATAGACAATTTACAGGGGTCTAGTGATAGTGAAAAGGAACTAGTCGCAAGCTATAGGCAGGCTAGTAGGTTGTTCACTGAGGCTCATCTGTTTCTCCGCGAGTGGGTTTCGAATTCTGTGTTGCTTCGGGATGGTCTCATAATAGATGGGGTAGCTTCTGATAACCAAGATTATGCCAGAATCTTGGGGATGATATGGCAACCAGGGAAAGACATACTGATGTACCGGAACAAAGATTATACTGAACAGGCAGGGACGCACACAAAACGCAGTCTGTTGAGTAAAGTCGCGCAATTTTTTGATCCATTAGGTTTAGCATTACCTGTTACCATCAGAGCTAGGATTCTAATCCAGGAAATATGGAGACGCAACGTGAGGTGGGACGAAAATTTACCCGATGATCTTATTGAACAGGGTAGGTCCTTACTAGAAGATTATAATACCCACCCTATGTACATTAGAGTTACCGCGCCAAGTGGCCGCATTTGGACCCATGTCTTTACATGCATTCTGTGATGTGAGTGCTACAGCGTATGGAGTAGCTATTTATTGTGTTACCTCGTTTGGGATTAATTTACTCACTGCCCGGGCTAAGGTTGCACCGGTAAAGGGGGTCACGATTCCCAAATTGGAACTAACTGCCATGCTGCTATTGGGACGTTTGGTTAATCATGTTCCTCAATTCTGTTCCTCATTCATATCAATGATCTCATATCTACCACTCATAATCCAATACATTCCTACGCAGATGACTCAACACTCCACAGTTCCTTCACATTTACCAATTCTGTCACCCAACCCGATCTTATAAATTCAAAAATAAACACTGCAATTTCTCTGAACCAGGACCTTTCTAGAATTAATGGATGGGGACAAAAGAATCTAGTTTCCTTTAATGCACAGAAAACCAAGTACATTCAATTTTCTAACCGACAGAATCTCACTGACTCCCATATATTTTTTAATGATGTAAATATTCCCACTTCCCCTAGTATTGACATTCTCGGTGTAACATTAACTACTAACTTGAGCTGGACACATTATGTTAGAAGCATTGCTAAGAATGCCTCTAAAAAAATGGGACTCCTGTACAGAGTTCGAGAATTCTTCACTGACGAGCAGTTGGCCGTGATATATAAAAGTCATGTGCGTTCTCAGATGGATTACTGTTCACCTCTGTGGGGTGGAAGTGGAGTGGTTGCATTGAGGCAGTTGGACAAAATTCAAAATAAAGCTATTAGATTAATCAATAACCCTGCAATCACACAGGACCTTCCTACATTATCCATACGAAGAAACGTTGCACCCCTTGCATTATTCTACAGATATTTTCACAGCAATTGTTCCGAGGAACTTGCTTCAATTGTGCCGCCTCTCCACATCTTTCCCCGTAGAACTAGGGCAGCTGAGAGCGCCCATGAATTTACATTTTCTCCTCCACAATGCAGAACTTCTGCTTATCAGAATTCATTTATCCCCAGAGCTACTACTCTTTGGAATTCACTTCCCTCGAATTGCTTTCCACAAACTTACAATCTACAAATGTTTAAATCCAGTTGTTACAAACATTTTATGAATGGAGGATGCCTTTAGGCACATGGACCTTTTTGTTTTATCTGTGTTTTTCCTTCCTCCGTTCATTGTCTCTTTAAAAAAAAAAAAAAAAAAAAAATGTACGCATTTCATACGATAAGGAACTGCAACTAAGGGTGCGATATGGTGTGATAGCCAAATTGCACTAAGCTGGGTGCATAGTCAAAGGACATTGCCCGTCTATGTGCGCAATAGGGTGGATGAAATATGATCCCTACTACCAAACGCCTTCTATCATTATGTACCAACCAAAGACAACCCCAGTGACCTAATAAGTTGGGGAGTAACAGCGTCCAAACTGCTTAAGTCCGACCTGTGGTGGCAAGGCCCAAAATGTCTGCTCCACGAAGGGGATTGGGCTGTATGGAATGCCGAGGTTGAGTTAGCTTTGCCATTAGAAATGGTGACAGCTGTCATTCAACCGACATTAACACCGAGTTCTATGTTAGAGTGGGTAAGGATCGGTGGGTACAATAAATTAGTCAGGGTCGTAGCTTGGGTGTTGCGTTATATCACCAACATAAAGGCCAGGCTACAAGGACGACTCTGCAATCTGGGTCAAAGCTTAAATGCAGTAGAAATAAAGCAGCTGAGGTAACACTAATTAGATGGATTCAAAGGGAATCCTTCAGTCAGGAATTAGAATCCATAAGAAGTTCTGGTAAGATTAAAATGCCTAACATTGTGCGTCAACTAAGGCTACACCTGAAGAATGACATAATTAGATGTGAGGGACGTCTAAAGTGGTCAGGTGTAGACGACTGTGCCAACAATCCTATCCTGATGCCTGCAACACACCATGTCACCGTTCTACTGGTACAACGCACACACGAGGAAGTAATGCACTACGGCACTCACAGAGATCTAGGAGAGAAAGATCTTTTGTGTTAGAAGGGTCTATGCGAGATACTCTCAGGAGCACTTAGCATATATAGATCCTAGGCACAAATTGTCTGTGGCAACCCACCAGGATTTGTGACTAAAAGGTTAAACACCGCCCAAGTTCTTTGAACCTCTTAAAAAGATTAGAGACTGTCAAGAGGACTTACTTGTATCGACTCCTCTTGCGTTCGTCCGATGTTTTGTTAATCCGGCCCTGCCTGAAACATAACATTTAAAATCCTAGCTCAAGAGTACCTGAACGGAACTTCATCAACGGTTAATATTAAAGGTCAGAATAGTCAAGTATTTGTTCAAAGGCTACATGCCTAGAATACTTGCGTTAGTTTGATGTGGTGACCAACTGTACTCCTCATAGTTACGGAACCATATTAAAGACCCAAAGCCCATTAACCCAACTGTAACTTCTTCACACGACCGGACACACTGGACGGCCCACGGAGCAGCCAAGAAACCCTCAATGACAGCGCAGCGAGGTACCAAGAAGACAACTCAACAGTGTATTATTAATTATTATTTGTATCAGTGCGGAGATACCGTACTATATGATCGATTGTTCACTTGTGCCCCCCTTAGTTATTTGCTACCCATGATGAGTGCTCAGATTATATTACAACATAGGTGGGCACTAACGCGATAAAGTAACGCGATAATGTAACGCGTTAACGATTTCGGGTTAATGTTTATCGGATAATTTTTTTTCCAGCTTTAACGAATTAACGGTAACGTCGATACTTTTTGTTCCAAAATAGCGATAATCGTTAATTAATTGCCAAACAGGCAGAAATCCTCAGAATAGTCAATAAATAGGTAAACTAAAAGCCGAACCGAACCCTCGTAATTTCTTCTCCACCCATGCGGGTCGCTTGGGGGGTCACGTGACCACGAGTCCACGACGCACCCTCGTTCCTCCTCACTCTCCAAGCATCTCTCGTCGCAGTAACATCTAGCAGTTCCCCGTCTCGTATACTTTTGTGTTACAGTGTTCAACGTGTTTCTCGGCTTGCTCCTTCACATTATTTATTATTATATTTGCATTGAATCACTATTACTAGTGGTCATGTCGTCGCAAGATACTGTGTCGCAGTCGGTGCCCGCATTGAGCGGATCGAGCCAAGATTTAGAGTCTAATGACTCTGAGCCTGAGGTGACCAGATCCAGGGAGAAAAACAGTGCTTCCTGGGCTGCCTGATCCCCACCCTCCTCATCGTCAAAAAGAAGCTTGCCAACTTCTTGACCAGCGGCAACCTCAAGTTCTGAGAGCCCCTGGTCAACACCCTCCTCGCTGCCTTGGACAGGAGATTCGCCGCCACCTTTGAGGATGAGGAGTGTCTCCTGGACACTGCCTTCCACCCCAAGCTTCGCCTCAGGTGGATGGGGGCTTCTGAGGAGACTAGGGTCAAGCAGGCAGAGGTCAAGTCCCTGATGGAGAGGAAGGTGGAGGACTTCCTACGTCAACATGACCAGGCGACCGCCATCAACAACAGCAGCAGCAGCGAGGAGGAGAATGACGACTACTACTCCTTCCTCTGTGGCGCTGCGGAGGAGGAGACTGCCGGAGGAGGAGGTCATGATCATCACAGGTCGACTAAACACAAGGCTGCCTACATCGTGAAGGTATGGCTGCAGGACAAAGGGACTGACAGTCTTGCAGACCCAGCCTTCAACGGTGAGAAGGTGCTGACTGACCTCTTCCTTCGGTACAATACAGCGATGCCATCCAGTGCCGCGGTGGAGTGCTTGTTCTCCTTTGGGAAGGACATCTTCAGGGCCAAGAGGAGCTCCCTTTCAGATCACAATTTTAATATGTTAATGTTTCTGAAGGGGAACATGCGGCAGAACCTCTGAGGCTCTGAAGTCTGAACCTTCAACCTTGTGTAAATCATCAGTAAATCATGTAAATGTAAATTATCTTCTAAGTTCTACTAAATCATAAATCAATTATCATAAATAATAAATGAAGTGTCAGGAAATAAATATCCATATGAATAATTGAATATGAATTATATGATCCATATGATCCATATGACATATCTTCAAATCATCCAGGAGAAATGCCTAGAGATCCAGCTTAGACATCACTAAATCTGAAAATCATCTAAATGATCTTCTACTAAATCAAATGAAGTGTCAGGTGTTTTTTTTTTCTAATAAAATAATGATAGCATTGCTGCATTTAAGATTTTTTATTAAAAATATGATAAATATCCATATCTTCGATAAATAACGATACTTACGAAGTAACGATATCGTTATCGAAAGGCTCGGATTTAGCGATTTAACGATTTAACGATACTAACTGTTTTTGGAAGGACATCAGATCCATGCAAAATTGTAACACCATTACCTGTCAGTGTTGAGGGGGTTACGGGTGAAGAGAACATTGCTGACTTATGGAAAACTCATTTTAAGGAACTACTTAACAGTGTAAACCAAAGGTCTACTAATGGTGCAATTAAATATGTGAAAGATAGTAATTATGAAGACATTAACCCTTCCAGCCCGGGTGTCCTTTTAAAAGGACACCACGAAAAAAGGGCAGGTGCCCGGGTGTCCTTTTAAAATACCTGTGCTTGAAAGCGTGCTTCAAAATTCGCGCGGCCAAATTTTGCATTGCAGGAGCGACCGCAGCGCCACCAAGCCTCAACTACTAGTGTTATCAGTTCGTACGTGGCCGCCATAGCGAGTTATACTGAAAAAAAAAAATCTGACGTGTCCGAATCGCTGCAACCTCCTGCGGGCCCCACTGCTACCCCGCTTGCAACTTCAACGCCTGTTGCAACCGAGAAGAAAGCTCAACGAAAGAAAGTTAAGCGTTTGTTGAGTGATAGAGCTATACAGCGACAACTTTTTGATAGTGAAGAGAGCAGTGGCGAAAGCTTGGTGGACAAGGAAAAATTTATAAGTGCAAGCGAAGATGACGATTTCGTTGGCTTTGGAGACGACGATAATGTTGATTTATTTGAGGGGGGAGACAGTAGTGATGATCCTGATGTGGAAGTGTTTCAGGAAGGTGCCATTGAGCTTCCAAGTGTCTAGAACCTAGGCCTACCCCCTCGCCATCTTTGCTATGTCAGCCTAGGCCTAGCCCTAGCCCAGGACCTTCCCCTTTGCCTGCCCGTACGCCCTTGAAAGTGGGCAAATATTTCTATAAACAATCGTTGGTGAAAAGTGCAGCTAAAAAAGCACGCAGGGCAGCCGCAGAAAAGTCTAGGGAAGCTGAAGACAGTGATAATTATGCCGACCCTGGTCTAGCAACCACCCGCAATCCATTGTCCCGACGCCTTGACCCGGGACGCCGCGTGGGTCACCCACAGCCCTCGGCTTCATCTCTCCTTCAGGATGACCAAAGGGCCTCTTCAAGTGGTATTACTAGTGTGCCACAGCCCTCAACACACCGCAGAGCATTATTTGCTGCGGAGAAGCCCTCGGCTCGCCGCAAAAGGAGCTCAACTCCCGAGGCCGAGGCTCCCATTGTTGAAGCTCCCGCAGCCTCCCGCGCCCCACACCGCCGACGCCCGGTCACTTCTTCACCCGAATTGTCTCCTGAAGACGATGCTGACGACCCCAATATTGCCCCAGATGACCTGACGTCGCCTGAGGAGGAAGAGGAACAGGAACAGGAAGAGGAAGAGGAAGTCCCGACAAGACGAGTGAGAGGGCGAAGTCGTGGACGTGGTCAGTCTGCCAACGCCGCTGCCCCTGGGCGTGGGCGTGGGCGTGCAGGGCGTCCGCGTGGCCAAGGGCGTGTGCCAGGTTATCCAGGGCGTGTGCCTGCTGCACCTGCACGTCCTCGAGCATCAGCATCCGACCTGTTTGTGTGGACAGATGGGGCTGATTTTGAGCCAGATTGTCCTGCCTTTGATGAGGTACAGATGGGTACCGGGGTGTCACCAACATTTCCCTGTGGCCCAGCTGCTACCCCCAGTGAAATTTTCTGTGGCTTCTATTACAATGAAGTCATGGAATACCTCGTCGAGGAGACCAACAACCATCATGAGATCTGTGCCAACTTTCTTGGGAGGAAGACCAGTGCCAAGATGGTGGCATGGAGAGCTGTCACTGTGGCAGAACTATATGTGTTCTTGGCACTCACAATGCTGATGACACATATCAGGAAGCACGCTCTGGCAGACTACTGGATCACTGGCGACATCATAACGACGCCAGCATTTGGCAAGTACATGTCCAGGGACAGGTACTTCGACATCCTCTCGTATCTCGTGCACCTGACAAACAACATGGCAGTCCACCTTCCCGACTCATTATGGAAGATCAGGAAGCTGTATCAAGTGTTGTGTGTAAACTAATGGAAACGGTAATTAGAGAAGGAATAATGGATCATATGAAGTCGAACCAACTTTTCAGTGGGAGACAGTTCGGATTCTTGCCGGGGAGGTCGACGGTACTACAGCTAATTAAGGTGGTAGATGATTGGATGCAAATTCTAGAAGATGGTGATGTAATATACGTGGTATATTGCGATTTTATGAAGGCCTTCGATAAGGTCCCACATAAAAGGTTAATAGAGAAAGTTAGAAGCTATAATATAGGGGAGAAATGTGTGAAATGGATAGAAGCCTTCCTGAAAGATCGGAGACAGAGGGTACTGGTGAATGGAATAGGCTCGGGGTGGAGGGAAATTACAAGTGGGGTACCTCAGGGATCTGTGTTGGGACCACTGCTGTTCGTTATATTTATCAACGACTTGCCTGAAGTTATAACTAATGGAAGTGAGGTATACCTGTATGCGGATGACACTAAACTGTATAGAAGAGTGAGGAGTAAGGAAGATATGGGTTTGCTTCAAGGAGATGTGGAGGGCATGAAGGGATGGTCTGAGCATTGGTTAATGCCTTTTCATCCAAAAAAATGCAAGTACATGCGGATTGGGACCAGCAAGATAGACAAGGTAGGATACAGTATCTATGAAGCGATGGAGGAAGTGAGTGCAGAAAAGGATATAGGAGTAGTGATAGACAATAAGTTAAATTTCTCAGAACATTTAGCGGAAAAGATAAACAAAGCCAATAGAATTGTAGGGCTGATAAGGAGGACATTTGTGTCACTTGACGAAGAAATCTTCAGGAATCTATATACAGCGCTGGTTAGGCCGCACCTGGAATATGCAAACCAGGTGTGGGCTCCATATATGGTAAAGGATATAGAAGCAGTGGAGAAAGTGCAGAGGAGAGCTAGCAAGCTGGTACCAACGTTGAAGAACGCGGGCTATGAGCAGAGGTTGAGGACACTGGGGCTTCCGACACTGGCATATAGGAGAAAGAGAGGGGATATGATAGAGACTTTTAAGATAGTGTCAGGAAAGTACGATGAGGATGTGTGTGAAGGTATCTTCTTGATGCGGGAGGGAACAAGAACGAGAGGACACTCTAAGAAAATTTACAAAGAAAGAAATAGGCTTGAGAAGGCAAAGAACTCATTTTGTGATAGAGTGGTAAATGAGTGGAACGCACTGCCCCAGTATGTAGTCGATTCCGAATCAATAAGGGAGTTTGAAAGTAATCTTGATAAAGCATGGGGAAGACAAGATTTGAAGTTTGATTATAAAACAAAAATACAGAATAGTAAAAATGTTGCGTCTGCTACCGCCGCCGCCAACACCGTGAACGACTGCAGCAGTGCAAGCACTGGTACTGAGCTGGATACACAGGCATAGTTTGCCTTTTTCCAGAGGATCTACTGTAAGAAACTGTAAGAATGACATGATACGTCATCGGTTCACCACTGGGAGGTTTGACGTACCTCCCAACCTACCAAATAGGAAAACCTACTATTTGGTAGTAGTCTTGGAAAATCCAACGTCAAGGCTATTAACCTAATTGCAATGACGACTTGTCTATTTTGACTGCTATGTCGTCATTCCAACCGCGGTTAAAAAGAAAACGTCTAGAGTCTACTCCTTATCTTGCTCTAGGAGACGTTGTACATTAACCAAAACTACCACCGAAGGTGAAAAAAGCATAGAAGAGAAGAAAAAGGGGTTTACCTTAGTTACCGCTTAAGGCCCATCCCGTGTTCCGTCATGTGCAGATCCCTGTCGAACGTGCACATGAGCGACCCTCTCTTGTCATCACATCTCACGTCAGCAGAAGAACGCGGATGGGCAGGGGTCCGGCGTGAGGGAGGGTATTATGTATGTTGGATTTTCCAAGACTACTACCAAATAGTAGGTTTTCCTATTTGGTAGGTTGGGAGGTACGTCAAACCTCCCAATTTGTTAGTAGTCTTGGCAAATCCAACGTTAAGGCTGCATAACAAATAGGAGGAGGACATCCAAGCCCAACCTACCAAAAAAAACAATGCATAAAACAAAATTACGAATGACAAAGACACAATTTAAACAAGAGAGTTTAATAAAAGAGTGAAAAACTGAGGAGTAGCTAAAAAGAACAGTTTTAACACATGCCCGTCATTCATAGTAATGCAAAAACATAGACTTGTCTGAAACCAAAAAAGGTACTGTACCCAAAATCCCTTTTCTTCAAAAACCAACAAAAACACTGAACACAAGAACAAAACACAATTTTCAATGTGGCAAAAACACTTATGTACTGGAACAATACATAATCCCAAACTTGCAATCTAGTGTTGCAAACCCGTACACCCCCCCCCCCCCCCTTTGGCAAATAAAACAAAAGAAAAGAACGAGGGACAAGGGGGGAAGACCAGGGATCTTCGCCAGAGCACCAGGAAACACGACCCCCGAGAGCAATCACCGGCCGAGGGGGTCGAACACTGGACACGGAGAGGTAGGAGGAGATCAAGGAATTGATAGAAGACCACAAAACCGCTGAGGCGATGGCAGGTAAGGATCGACGTGGCAGGAACCGGAAGGAGGCAGCAAAGGATCTGACATCGTGCGCAGAACCCCTACAAACTGGGTGACGGGCACGAACGGTCCGACAAACGTGGCGGCCCATCTGCACCTGCGAGAGCCTCCCACCTGTCCGAGGAGACACCCACACAGCAGTACCCGAAGGCGGCGCCACAGACGCAACAGAGGAGTGCAAGGCTGACACCGGGCACAACACATGGCGAGGATGCCCACGCCGTAAAGCCTGGACGGCGAAAGGCTGGAAAACAGGGGCCTCCCTCCCATGCGTGGTAGCAAAAGGAGGGGAGGAGGCGAACGAGACGCCATGCAAGGACGGGGAGAATCGCACGCAGTCCCGGGGCCATGACAATGCCGCTAGTGCAAACACCCGATCCCCAGTGGCCAGAGCGACAAGGAAGAGTGGACGCCCGAGCAACGGAACCGGTGTAGCGGCCCTTGTATACGTGGGTGAATCCAGAAGGACCAGAGCCCGCCCCAGATCCCACTGCGGAGGGACCTGGCGCGGAGGCGGTCGATCCCGGAAGGCAGCCGTCAGGAAGGAATCCAGCTCCTGTGGCGGAACGACCAGCCCAGCGACGGACCCAAAGACCCCCCGGACGGCAGACAAGTGGGTACATATAGCGTCGACTTGAAAGCGACGTGTACGGAAGAGGTGAAACAAGGAGCGTAGGATGAGGGAAGGAGAGCCAACTGGCAGGCGAGTGGCCTGTAGCCACCTAGTAAAAGACCTCCAGCGGGACCCGTAAGTCCCCCAAGGAGAAGACGGCCAGGAACACTGGAGGAAGTCAGTCAGGGCCCGGCCGGGGACCGGGAGCCACCGTGCCTCATGAACAAGCACGATGCGAAGGCCAACGAGGTCCGCAGGTCCCCAACCTAGCCCAAGTGGAAGCCGGAGACAGGTAGAGGGACCGGACACGGGCACCACCGCGGCAACCGGGCGGACCAAGTCCGTGCCGGCCACAGAGGCGCGAGGAGCCAGACGCAGCCGTGGTACAGCCGCAGCTTCGCGAGGACTGGGCACATCAACAGCGCGTCTGGTGGCGGAAAGATGTATATCGACCGCCACCTGTACCAGGCTACCAGGAAAGCGTCCGGACCCCCCCCGGAGCGCGAGGCCGGAGGGAGAGGTCCAGAGGCAACTGGCGCGGCACCCCCGATGCGAACAAGGCGACCTCCGGAACACCTCAGGAAGCCGCGAGGTCGGCGAACACAGTCCGTTTCATCGCCCATTCTACAAGAACTCCCTGCCCTCTCGACAGGGCGGCCGCCCACAGGGTGCCAGGCCCGGGCAGGGAGGAGGCATGCAAGGAGAAGGGGTGTCGGTCCGCGAGGAAGAACAACTCCACCGAGACCCCCAATAGAGTCAACGACCTGGAGGACCCCCGCATAAGGAAACCGGGGACAGCTTGTCTGAGTGTCCAACCCGAAGGCCACCGACTTACCCCGAAGGGCCAGCGCGTGGTCCCGCAGGAAGAACAAAGGAACCAACAGTCCGAGGGCATAGACGGGTAAGTGGAGGGAGACCCACCCATCGGCCGGGAAGTGGACGTCCCAGGGTCGATCGGGAACCTCACCCAACCTCGCTCGACGTATCCGTGGCTACCCAGACCGTCGGCGGGGGGGCGGTCCAGGGCACAGCCGCAGAGAGCGAGCCCCGAGCAACCCAGCGACCGAAGCGTCTGCGAACGGTACGCGGGAGCGGCAGGAGCCGATCCATAGGGGCAACGGAAACACCGCGGTGCCCATGAGGAGGAGGCGGCATAGCCAGAGGCTCCCTAAGGGAAGGGGCAGAGCGGCCCAATGCAGCGAACCCACGAACGAGTAGCAGAGCCACCCCGGGAGGGAGACCGAGTGCAACACGGCGAAGACCTTCCACCGAAGGTGCACCGCGGCCGGCAGACCCCGGGTCACCGTAGCGCCGGACAAAACCCATGCGAGACCGACCCATGGCACGGGGTCAAGCGTGACTTGGGAACATCGAAGGGGAACCCTAACCGTGCGATGTGGCGAACGACTGTGAGGGCGTCGCCAATGCATAGTCCTAGGGCGTCGGAAACTACCAACCAATCGGCCAAGGAAAACAGGATCTGGAGCCCGCTCCTGAGGAGAGGACCCAGAGCCTGCCCCACCAGTGCGGAGAAGATCTGCAGCGCGATGTGGAGACTGAAGGGAAGGCCGTCGAACAGGAACACACGATCGGAAGTCCGAACGGCCAAGAATCGCTGGAAGCGAGGATGGAGAGGAACGAGCCAAGACGCATCCTGGAGGGCCAGCGACACTACCCACGACAGAGGGCACAGGGCCAGGCGTACCAGGGGTTCCGGCAGCATCCGAAACCGTGTGTGCACGATGTTCCCGTTGAGGGCCGACAGATCCACCACCGGTCGCATTGTGTCGCAGTTCGTCGACGGTACCAGAAAGACACGGGAGAGGAAAACCGGGTGACCGGCGGTCAACTCCCTCGACGCTACCCAGCTCGGGCATGGAAGTGAACACGTGGGCCACCTCTTAAGAGATGGGCCGGCGTCGGTGACAAGAGCGGAGTTGGGGTCTGGACGTCCACCTCCAGGTGAGACCCCTCCGCGCAACCCGCCGCCCCCAACATCCCTCGCGGCTACCGAGGGGCGCAAGGGCGAAAACAACCCGAGGGAGCACCCGAGAGGAGGGGAGCGACCCGGTCGGCCAGGCGAGAAGGAGAACAAGGAGGCCGACCCAGAGAACTACACATTGTGTTGACGTGGAGGTACCCCTGGTACGGGCCGTGCGGGCATGAGCGCCATGTTGACCTCCTCTACCCCCCCCCCCCCCCCAACCTCGTCGAAAAGGGCGGGCCACCCCAACCCCAGGCCGGCGCGGGGCTGACCCCGTCGAAGGGCGGCCGGAAGTGGAAGGCCGGCCAGCCCCGACACGGCGGGGATGAAAGGGGCAAGAACAGAAGTGCGAGGCGGAACCGACGCACTGGCCTGCAACGTCCCAGTCCTGCGCCCGTGCAAGGCGGCAGCACTTGCAGCAGCACCCCGAAGAGGACCGGCAGAAGGACGGGACTGAGAAGACCCCGCACGCGACACAGCGTGTCGGTGCGTGACGTAAGCAGGGTCCGCAACGACACAGCACGTCGTCGCGTGTCGGAAGCAGGGGCCGCCGACAGAGAAGCGTAGCATTCCCAAGCATCCTGCTTTAAAAAAAACGACGTATATAGCGCAGAGTACAACAAACTCTGACGAATATCCAAGGGGGCCGGCCGGCAGAACGAGGACCGTACCGTCGGGTGTTGCCGAGTTGCCGCGCACAAAACCGCCTTCAGCTCGGGAACCAAAGACACCACGAGCCGAAGGTGGACCCGCTGAACGCGGTCCAAACCCTCGCGAAGATCGCCTGGCGCAGACACCTCGAAAAGCCGCAGGTGGTGAACAGACGTCTGGAGGGAACCTAAAGACAAGACAATAAGGCCGTCACCCTCTGTCGCAAGGGAAAAACCTTGGCGACAGAGGGCTGATCCGGGTGAGAGAAGAACGGGGTAGCAATAGAACAAAGTTCAAGAACGGGCGCGCTCATCCAGGACCAGAACGCGCCGTCCAACCCGCCGACAGACACAAGAGGAGGCAAAATCAGTGATGACTCCGGGGGAGGGACTGAAGGAGAGCCGTCGACGGATCGGTGTGTGAAGTCGAAGGCCTCAGCAAACCAGGCCTCCAATGGGAGAGGGTGACCGAGCATGATGGCTAAGCCAGGCGTACCGGCATCGCACAAACCTGTCCCATAGGAGGACAGACCCGTCAACACAGCCAGGGACTGAACAGCCGGAAGGATGTCAGGGCGGCTGAAGTCTGACCAGAGCGTAGGCCTGCAGAAGGGAGGGGGACCGTAGCAGGGGTAGGTAGGGTGAGTCACCGCCAAGAAGCGCGAGAAGAGGGAGTCTTCCATCGCCTCCAAGCGCCCGTCGAAGCGTGACACAACCCAGCCCTGCATAGCCGACAATCGATCCGAGAGAGGCGATCCCCCCCCCCAGATTGGTCGGCCCGCAGGGGCGAGCGTGAGCGGGAGCGAGACCCACGACACGAACCAGCAGCGTCGCGGCCCAAGGAAGGCGAGCGACGACGGTTGTGTCGCCGTTGAGGGACTCGTCCCCGATCACGAATGGCCGAGGGTGAAATAGCACCATCCCCCTCTTCCAGCGACACGTTAGCTCCTGAGAAAGGGGACCCCGAAACCTCGCGAAACCCCACCGAGTCAAGAGGAGGGGTACCCCCCTGGCGAGACGGTAAGTGAAGGTCAGGAAGAGAAGAATGAGGAGGAGCAGGACGACGGGAGTGGGAACGCCGGCCGGGTGAAAGGAGGCCAGAAGGAGCCGCGGGGGGAAACAGAGCAAGGATCCCCGGGGCTGAGATAACAGGGCGGCCCGACACCGAGGCGGAGGAGGGAGGGACCTCCAACGTGGGACGAGACCGTGAAGGAAGAATAGGCACTGAAGCAGGTGAAGTAGGAGAAGCAACGACATCCAGGCGGACCCTCCTGGACAGTGTAGGAGGAGGGAGCAGAGGGCCAGCTACAGCATGAACAACCGCGCGCGGAGAGGACAACGTAAGAGGAAGTCGTCTGGGCTGGGGAAGCGGGCGGAAGGGAGTAGAGCCCCTATCCGTAGAGGCCAGGGGAGGGCGCACAGGGGCAGAGCCGCTAACCCCGGCCTCAGGGCGAGAACCATGACGAGGGCGATGGGTGTCGTCAAGGCGATCAGGAGGACGACGAGGGGCAGTAGAGGACGGACGACGAGGCGAGCGAGAGCGTGGACGGAGCTGGGGAACCCCCCGACGATGGGACGACCGGCTGCGGGACCCAGGGAAGAGGGCCCGAGCAGGGAGAGGGCCAGGTGAACGGCCGTCAGTCGGGTCAGGGATACCCAGGGCAACGCGGATCCGGTCGGCAACAAAGGCCGGGGAACGGTGGCCCACAGTCCTAATGTGGTGGGAGACCATCGTCCACACCGACGGAAGGGAAGCAGAGGCCACAGCCGCCGCCGAGGAACCAGGGCCATGGTGCAGCACATCCACCAGGGCCAGACACGTGCCACACAGAGCAGGGAGGTAGGCCGTAGAGGACACACAGAGCGAGCGGCGCAAGCAGGACTTGTGGCTCTCCAAGCACGGGGAGCGACAACCAAGGCGAAAGCAAGGCAGCCTACCTGCACTAGAAGAACACACACCATAATCAGCATGTCGAAGGAGTAAGTGGAGAGAATGTCCAAGAAGAACCAGGGAAGGAGCATGGGGAAACAGGAACACACATGCAAACAGGTATCCGTACTCACCCTAAACTGGGAGCACAGAGGTAGGTGAGGAGGGCGGCCGAGGCGGAAGAGCACTAGCAGAACCTGCAAAGATGGAGAAAGTGTTAACCACCACTCAACATCTTACATGCAGGGCCTATAACACCAGTAAAGTGCATACACCAATATAGTATCAGGCAACAAGATGACATAAAAAAAGTCAATAGTGAAAGCCAACTATTACCGCAAATTTGCGGGCCAATGGAGGCATAACCGTACCGACACCACCCTCCCGCAATTTTGCGGGACCCCCCAACGATCTCCGCAAATTTGCGGGGAGCCGAAACGTCCCAGAGGACCGAATCGAGCTCCCACAAATTTGCGGGACCGGCCGAGATGGTCCGGCGCCGAAAAAAGCGAGAGGAGCATCTAAGGAATACCAAAAAAGGCCACAAAAAATGCGTCATCTCCTTATGAACTCCAAGCAATGATGGCCATCAAGCTGAGCAGTGTCTTCCTTGAATTTATCCTGACTCAACCGGTAAAGGGAGAGGCAAGGAAGACACACCAGGGGAGAGGAGGCACATCCCCCAGGAACCACCCAACCCACAGAGATAGAGCAAAGCCCATGAGGAGAAGTGGCAGGGAGGGTGGTTTCGCACAAACAGGGGCCCCCGTGAGGTACCCCTGGATTGGGCAAAAGACTATGAAAGGATGGAGGTGAAACAGGAAGAGAAAACAAAAACCAGGAAATGAAACTGGTGAGAAAAAGGGTGGCCTAGCCGTGAGCAGAGAATGTGTCAGGGGCGAAAAACCCTGTGGTGTGAAAGAGGGGCCCCCGTGGGGTACCCCTGGAGTATCACGAACCACCTGTCGCCCAGGCCCTTGAGACACAGTGAAGGACTCGAAAGGGGGGACTCGGGAATAACGCTAATAATGCGGCCGACACAAACTCTACAAACAGCACCGCCACCAACGAAATCTCAGATTGTTTACCAACGGTACACCTTAGGCTATGAAAAAATGAAAACTCATAGGGGCATAGCAATTCCTGAATGAGAAAACGAGCTAGGCTAAATTAAGCTAAAAGCTAAACTATGCCCAGACTAACAGGAAAAAAGAATATGAAAAGAGAAAGAATGAAAAACATATACGAGGAACGCCAGGCGCCCCCGTACCTTCGGTAGGCTATTTGCACACGCGTCTCCATTCTACACACTTAGGAGCCCATTTACGTGTGCCCTAGATCACGTAACATCTGTCTAACAAAAAAGAAGGCCAGATAAGCCGAAACGAACCTAAACAGGGTGAATTAAAGGAGCACAACAAAAGCGACTTCATTCAATGGAGCGCGTGAAAAAATGATGACAAGAGAGGGTCGCTCATGCGCACGTTCGACAGGGATCTGCACATGACGGAACACGGGATGGGCCTTAAGCGGTAACTAAGGTAAACCCCTTTTTCTTCTCTTCTATGCTTTTTTCACCTTCGGTGGTAGTTTTGGTTAATGTACAACGTCTCCTAGAGCAAGATAAGGAGTAGACTCTAAACGTTTTCTTTTTAACCGCGGTTGGAATGACGACATAGCAGTCAAAATAGACAAGTCGTCATTGCAATTAGGTTAATAGCCTTGACGTTGGATTTGCCAAGACTACTAACAAATATATTATTAGCTTACCTAACAATACATAAAAGGGGAAATGACACTACCAATTATCAAAGTCCAGTGAAAGTGACACTATAATCATAATAATAATAATAAAACGAAGTAATAAGTGACAGAGACACAAATAAGTTCATGTAAATAACTTTATTGAGTGAAAATAACATAATAACTATAATAAATGACAGAATAACCAATAAAACACTATCAAATCGCTTCCCGGCATAATTGCGGGTGCAGCGACGAGTGCAACTGGGCGTCGTAGCCGGGGCCGCGGTTGAGTGTTCGGACGCGCCGAGGTAAATACGCGGCAAAAGTTACCTCCACTTCCATCACCATCACTCCGGAACCAGTTGAGCTAGAGAGCTCTACTCAACGCCATTCTACGCAGCAAGGTAAGGCGCCCATTTCTATATATGTTTGATTAATGTAGGTACTGTAATATATTAAGCGAGATAAACCTTAGTTTACTTTTGTTGATATTCGGCCAGATCGCCCAGATCGCCCAGATACGAGCTCCGTCCTTTAGAGAGCCTGCCCGGGCCAGGAGGGTTAAAGTGACTGAAAGTGATCTTGAGAATGCCATAAAAAAACTTAACCTAAACAAAGCTTGTGGGCTGGATGGTATATATGCAGAACATCTTAAATATGCAGATAAGTTGTTAATAGATAAACTTAGTTTTTGCATCACCAGTCTATTTACGCATGGTGTCCTGCCGGAGTCTATGATATCCGTAATACTTGTTCCTGTCATTAACCCGGGAACTGCCGGGAGACTCTTAAGAGTTCCCCCGGCGGACTGTGGGAAGACTCTTAAGAGTCAGGGGGAAAAAAAATCAATTTAAAACACAGAATTTTTTTTTATTTATTTATTTATTTATTTTTTGTTTGCCCCTGGGCCATGCCAAATATCACTCCTCTACCTCCTCTCCTTCCCCACTTTCCTCCCCTCCTTCAGTTATCACCTATTTTCCCTGTTATTCCCTTATTCTGTGGTATATTTTCGTGCTAACATTAGCGAGTTGCAAGCAGGGCATTGTCATCACTGTTAGCAAGCGAGTCCAAGAGAGAGAGAGAGACTATCGATCGACAGTGTCTCTCCAGACTTGGGGAAAAGTGGCGGGAAAGGAGGTTGCCTCAGCCATACATTATGTAACTCCCGGTCTGTATCGCCGATTTTGACCATCCAAACGCTGTTTCCACTTGTTTTATTGTTGTAACAGGTTAATACCTTTATAATCAACCTATAATAGGCGCATATGGAGAAGTATTAACCCGGGAGCTGCGGGGAGACTCTTAAGAGTTCCCCCGGCGGACTGCGGGAAGACTCTTGAGAGTAAGTAAAATAAAAAATCAACTTTTGACATCGAAAAAAAAAAAAAAAAAAAAAAAAAAATTTTATTATTTTATTTTTTTTTGGCCCCTGGGCCATGCAAAATCTCAGTCCTCTACCTCCCCTCCTTCCCCACTTTCCTCCTCTCCTTCAGTTATGACCTATTTTCCCTATTATTCCCTTATTCTGAGGTATATTTTCGTGCTAACATTAGCGAGTTGCAAGCAGGGTGTTGTCATCACTGATGGCAAGCGAGTGCAAGAGAGAGAGAGAGTATCGATCGACTGTGTCTCAGTGGCCTTGGGGGAAATTGGCGGGAAAGCAGTTTGCCTCACCCATACATTATACAACTCGCGGGCTATATCTCCGATTTTGACCATCCAAACGCTGTTTTCACTCGTTTTATTGTTGTTTCAGGTTAATACCTTTATAATCAACCCATAATAGGCGCATATGGATAATTATTAATGCTATTAATGGTACAATGAATATTTTAGTGACGGAAACACCTCAAATACGTCAGCACAGGGGGACGTTTTCAATTACCCCCATGCGCACTTGTTAGGTTATGCTATTTATGGTAAAATAAATATTTTAGTGATGGAAACAGCTCAAATACATGCGCACAGGCAGAGGTGTCTCATACCCCTCATGCGCACTTCAGAGGTTAAAGATAAATCAGATAAAATTACAGCTAAAGACAACAGGCCCAGGTGCCAGTAATCAACATAACTATCGGTTTTACGATAGATGCGAGAACTTAAACAAGTACTTCTATCTAATTAGTTTACTTAAAAGTAAACAATACAAGGCTAGTGCCTAATTTTGCCAAATAAGTACTATTTCCATCTCACTATGCAACATTGACTCCTTGGTATGATTCACAGGCTCAGGTATTGCACAGCGTTTTCCAGAGAAGAATCTGGACAACAATTAGAACGTTCCCTCCCGGCCAAGGGATGACCACAGCAGGAGCTGAACAGTCTTCCAGATTTCAAGGCCATGGTAGACATGACCATCTCACCTGTTGCTCCCTTCACTCGGCTAAAAAACCTATATCTCTAAGGTGAGTTCACTGGGCAAAACTCTAGACATTTCCAATTCACCTACGAAGTGTATTCTCACTAATTACATGTTTTAATTAATTTCCAGGGAACAAGTACAAGTTCTCTTTCCCTTTCTAAAAGGCTAAAAAAAAAAAAAAAAAAATTAGTAATTATAACCAGTGATACCGAGTAACAATTCACTAGGCTACTTCTTACATAAAAGGCAACTGTAGTTTAATTAAAATAAATGAGACATGACCAGATCCAATTTTGCCAAAATCTAAGTAGACCTAATAATTCCGGTATTAATTCCACCATATAACACTGACTTCTTGTTATGATTTCCAGGCTCAAACGAGCTACGGCACTACCAGAAGAATCCCTTCAACAATTAGAACGATCTCCTTCGACCAAGTGACAACCACTGGAGGAGCCTTACACCTTATATGTTAAGGTGATTTCATTTTACAAATAACTAGACTTTTCCGGTTCACCGGCTAAGTTACTTTCACTAATCATATATTTTTGCTCATAACCATGACCCAAAAAACATTTATACCCTCGGTCATATTATCTATATGGAGTTCAGTAAAACCTTACATTTCAAGTACCTTTTACAAAATCGCCAAGTACCAGGAATGCTAAAGTATGTAAGTTTATTAGAATGATCTCTTCTAGAACTCCTAGCTAGTCCCCACCTCCTGACAAGAAAATGTCCGGATCTAGCAGGAAAAGACATAGGTCGGTCAGCTTAGAGCCTTCCAGTAAAAAACAGAATAATAATAATAATATTTACTCAATTAGCATTTTTACAGAGTTGGTACCACATAATATGTTACAAATATGACATGTACCAGCCTGGCATAATTCCAGCTAAGGATAGCCCAATAAGGCCGTTAGGCATATTTCCATTGGGCTCCTTGGAAGTTAACAAATCACAAACTGAAAGGCGACCCACCTTCTAAGTCCCCAACTTCCCCGACTCGCAATCAGGATTTCAGGTCCTGCACTCTACACACATATCCCCAGACTCTTAACATTTGTCTAACATAGTCAGTCACCCTGCTAATCCTGTTTTCATCAAAAAAACATAGAATTACCTGTCTCTTCTACCTCCTTGACTGATCCAAGTGCGGAGCATGTCATCCCCCCCTCCTCTTTTCCCTAGTACAGCTAGGTGATACTATTGAACAACATATTGAATCAACTCCGTTATTTGCCCCACCCACATTGATTCACCCTAAAACTGATTCAGGTGAATATTGAAGCTGAAATACATACCAGGGGGCTGGTTGGGTGAATTTCAGGTATTTTTCTCAAATCTATGCAGGAGTGTGACAAGCAAATTGAACAGAAATGTTTACGCCTTTAGATAAGGCTATCCGAGATCTCCAAGTAGTTCTCTTGCTCCGTCCAGGTTACAACATGCCATACCAAACACAGTTCCACTGGCTCAGGTACAGTCCCGGACAGATGAAACAGCAACACCTCGTACACCCGCTATGTGGTGAGGGGCTCTGCGGATTTGGTAACACTGGCAGGAGGTGGGAGGGATGTGGGTGGGTGGGTGATGAGGGGAGGTATGTTGGGGGTTTAGGGGAGAATTGGGAGGGTGAAGAGGCAGCAATCATGGTGTGGCTGGTGGGAGGGGGCAAATAAGTGACAGGGTAGGGGAGAGCAGACTGTTAAATTTGTTAAATGTAGCATACAGTGATATTGTAGGTGTGTGTAATTTAAAATCCTGTGGGAGTAGCTTGTTCTATAGGAAAATTTGCTTGTCACTCTGTTCTCCCCTACCCCGTCACTCGTTTGCCCCCTCCCACCAGCCATACCATGATTACTGCCTCTTCACCCTCCCACACTCCCCCCTAAACCCCCCACATCCCTCCCCTCATCATCCACCCACATCCCTCCCACCTCCTGCCAGTGTTACCAAATCCGCAGAGCCCCACACCACACAGCTGGTGGACGGGGTGTTGCTGTTTGATCTGACCGGAACTGTACCTGTCCAGCCTAAACAACCTGCTCATAAAATAACAACCACTCCCTCTACTAATGGGTAAATCCCGATACTGGAAACAACTACCAGAGTAACACCTACTAATGCTGACACAGGGCAACCAGATTTGGTACCAATACCAAAGTAGTGGATTATTTAAATGGACGAGCTGAGGAATCTACGTGCAAAGAGGCACAAGGTCAATTGCTGGATGTATTCATAAAAAACACTTCCCAATTCTATTGGATGCTAAGTACTTTACTTACACACAGACACCCACGGTGCCTTCAGGGAAGCGCTGCAAACCATGGTCTGACGTGAATAAGGCTGATGGACATATTACCATTAAATCTCTCTAATCTCTCAAAATCCGTAGGTTGCTCCACAGAAAGGTCAGAGAACAAAATTCCTATGTTGGAGCTATACACTCTAAGAGATGGCCCATGGGCTAATTGGGTGACTGAGGCAGAGTAATTGGCCCTGACTTGGGGGGATGCCCCCCCTCCCACAGACTCCCATTGGAGGATCACCAATTTACCACTAGGCATAATAAAACTCCTACTCTATTCCCCAGAAGTTCGGGAAATATCTCAGATCCCAGTTATTACTAGTTGACCCCATGATAAATACACCTACCCTGCACGGATTGACAAAGACGTTAGACAGCGTCAAAGAACCCATGGTTACTGTCAAAATTTTATCACGCAACAACATCCTGCACAAACCATGAGGCAAGTAGCAGATTCTATCCCTGAACAAAACTCCAGGTCTAAACTTCATTTTATCAGAAGAGCTTCACGTGGTAATTCTTGGATGACCACTGGGAATGTCAAATTTGCTTCTGTTTGCTTTTGTAGTGGTGTAGGTAAATCACCACGGTCGATCGGGGGATCCGCCGGTATTACAAATTTTGATGCAACTAGAGCTAGACAGTATCCACTCATCCAATTGTCCAAGAATATACCCAAAGATATTGCCACTCTAACTCTCTTTTCACCTCGATTCACATGTAGTTTGATTCCCCAAACAACCTGTAACGAGGTTCTTGCTCTGTTGCTAAGCCCTCAGATAGATATGTTTGGGCAGTTTTTAACAAACAAGCTAACCCCTCCTCAGAGCTCAGTCCAACAATGGATGACTATCTCTAGAGTTAGAAACATTAATGAGCCAAATGTTGACAGACAATGTTGTGACTTAGGTGCCAGAAGGCATTCCAGTTTTTCTATCACACATGTTTCTCTCCCCAAAAGGGACAGTCTACGACTAAAATCCTACGATAGCCATGTTTACTCCTCAACAAATCAATGCTCGATAGAAAGTTCAGGATATTAACTAGTTCCCAAGTAAAACTAATTCTACAATCAAAGGTCTGGATAATTATTCCAGATATAGAAGACTCCTCTGGCACATCCCAGTAACAAGAGTTACCAAAAAAGTTCCTAGCTACCCCATTCAGAATCAGAGCGGTGATGTTCACCAGAATTCCTTCCAGCTTGGACATAGCTCCCAGTTTTTCACCAAGTTAGTGAAACAAACTCTCCTCCCTCTACTCAAAGACAGCGTACAAATACTGTTTTACCTTCAAGATTGTAGGATGCTGTGGTCTTCTCCACTCCATTGCCAAGAACAAACCTTGATAGTCATGTAACATGTGACAAATTTGGGTTTCAGAATAAATTTAGAGAAACCAAAATCTCACTCCTGCACAATCAGCAGGAGTAGGATTAATCTGGGATACACAACTTCAGACTATAAAGCAAAGTCCATCCAATGCCAGACATCTTCAAATAAAACTACTCACAGTATTACATACCAAGACTGTAAACAGGAACTTTGACAATCTCCGATAGGCCCTTGAATTGGGTTCAAAATTACAAGACCCCTAGGCTTCCTCAGGTTGAAGGAACTAATCTGGCCAGGCAACAAAGCCATTCCCCTAACACCTCACAATTCCCCTCTATTCATCCCAAAGAGATTTCTACACCCCCTGTCGTTGCGGAAAAAATCTCAGGTAAAGGGAATCAGTGACACAGTGATCAGATCCACCTCCCACTGTAGGGTTGGACACAGACGCTTCGAGTCTGATAGGATGGCACTATCAGTCGTTCGGAAGGTCATCAGTATCACGGAAAATGGACAACCTTAACCCATTGGCTGCGGCTATGTTTGGGCTATTTAGGGCATATTCAGGCACTCCTGAATGATAAATCAAGCATCTGCATTAAATGAACTGTATTCTGCCGAAAACTAGGCGAAAATAGCTTCAAAATGAGACCAGAACGGGCCCCGTACGTGCTCTGGTTCACCCGCAGCGTTGCCAGGAAAACGCGGGAAACCCGCTATTTGGTACCACTCGCTCGCTTGGCTACACTGTTGAGAGAGACAGAGAGAAACCTGCGCGAGACACAGCCTACCTCAGTGAGCCGCTCGCTGCTCTAAGGGATGGAGGTGGGCCCCTCACGCTCCCGCCCACTGACACTCAATTTTTACGGTTTTTACAGGCTTTTAAAGCATGGAAATTGCTGTAACTTGCCAGGACGTTCCAGAATGTCACCCGCAGCCAAAGGGTTAAGTCAGTGTCACATCAATACCCAAGTGCTAACAGTCCCTCTAATTTTCCCAAAGTTCATGCAATATCATTGACCTCCAGGTCAATGTCATGCCAGACGGTCAACATGACCACGGAAATTTGCTTGAAGAAACAGGTCCCCACCCGGGCCAGGTTTTTCTAGGATCTCTCGGGAAAAGATATGCGTTCTAGCCCAAAACATTCCCCATTAATCCATGCAACATATCTACCAGGGTTCCCCAACCTGTGGACGGATACTCGGTCCAAGAGAAAGATTACCTCAGCGAATGGGCCTTCAAACAAAAAGGCAACCAACCACTTAATACTGCCATTTTTTCACACCAAACCGATCTGGTTGCATCCCGTAAAATCTACGAAGCTCCAATCTTACATATCTCTGAATGACATAACACGGGAAAGGGGCCCAGATGCCCTCACAGTGAATTGGAACAGGTGGAAATAGATTTATGATGTGAGAATCAGTCATCACCTCAGGTCTTTCCAGGGCCAAATGGGCCTGGTTACTCCTACGTGGCCTACTCAGGTGTGGCACACTCAACTTACTCATTGGTTCAACAACTTCTGCAACTCCCCCTGTCCTATTTCCACGTGAAAGAAATTGGAAACCTGCAGACCTCGCTCAATTTTACAATATGGACATTCTCAAATCCAAGTGGCTACCGTCCTGCGACAAGGAAGTCACAGATACGCTCACTAGTCAATGCTCAGCTTCAACTCTAAAACAAACAGTATAGTTCACACTTAAACAATTTACAACTTGGAGTGTAGGGTCAAACCAGCAGTCTCCATCGGTTGCTTTGGTTGTTGAAGCACCTAAATTTCTTAATTGACGTTAAAAAAGCCAACAGTTAACACACCTATAGACCACGTATTGTCATAAAGAAACCCTTCTTGACGCTTACTGGTTTATCTCTGCCCCAGAAAGACCAACGGGGTTGTTTATGCAGGCTTGTGTTAAGCTCAGAGCCCCAAATCGTCATTTGCTCCCTCAATGCTCAATCTCGAAGGCCTAACTTTGTCGCAGTCTAGGTCTTCTCCTGTGAGACCACATATGACAAAAAACTTAATAAGTGTGTATTTTCGAATGACCCAGGCTATTGGCCAATGGGTCTCAGAACTGACAGCCATGACAAGGTCTACTAACTTTCTAAGTTTTGCTCCTAACAAGGACTATGTACGTATTGTTACTACGCCAGAGTCATCACAAAAAGGAACACCAGGGACATTTCCCTACACCTTTCTCTAATCCTGCCTTGGCAAGAGCAACGATACTCCATGCTCTAGTCCCTGCTAATGCACTATATACCTACTCTAAGTCTATTATTCCTAGGAATAAGACACAATTGTGCTTTCCCCAGATGGTCCAATAAGGTTAGGAAAGAAAGTGTTAGCATCCTTTTTTGCAAAGATAATTAAGGAAGCTGAGCCTCAGGTGATTGCACAATCCCATGATAGGCACTTATGGGCCACTACCATTAGTTCTCAATGGTTTTTCGGGGAAGTTATAACTCAGACGGGCCTGTTGGTCCGCTAGCAATGCGCCCCTAGCCATATACTTGTCGATACATCTGAAGAAGACCCAAATTACCAAACGCAGCTTTAGGGCAGGATCATGCCCCCCCTGAGGACAATAAGTAGATGGATATATTTATGCAATGCTTTATTACCAGTGTGTAAAGTAATAGAAGGTGTGTCCGACCTTTCACCTTAAATGAAAAAAGGGGGGGGGGGTTAAGTCCATGACAAGTTGGCAGGACACACAATCCGGAATGGATAGCAAGAGTGTCATTACTGCACTAGATCTCTTACATAACAATATCTATACGCTATTGCAACTATAAATATGTAACTTTATTTTTAATTTTAATTTTGTGATATACAATTATCAGTATTCACACCTCAGTAGTTCTGTCTTTCTGAGATAAGGCTTCTTTAACCCCTCCAACCCGGATGACCTCATCTACGCCCATAACAAACTCGGCCCGCGCAACCCGGATGGCCTCATGTACGCCCCTTGCTTTCGTGCTTGATTTTCGAAAGCCGCGCGCACATTTTGTTATCATGGGGCGGTAGGTGGCGCCACCCGGCGTCAACGACGCCACAACAACAGTATCTAGCCCGACGCCATCATGGACAGTACACCAAATAGTGATTCCGCCGTGTCCGACATCGGGCTTCCTACGACGCCCTTGCTAGTGCGTCGTGCCTTACCCCGACGCCATCGCCTAAATGTGTTATCTCCCGGAGGTATTGAGACGACTTTGAGACTTTATGAGAAAGCTGATGCCAAGCATAAGATTGATGAAGAAGTGAGTGACCACTCGAGTAATTATAAGTCGAGTGATTATGGCCATGAGAGTGATAAAGAACAATTCCTGGGATTTGCGAGAGAATTTGACAGTGATGAGAGTGATGAAGGTGATGTACCAGTTGTTGAGGAAGCTGGTTTACCTAAAGAAAGTGAACTTGCGAGAGTGAGTGAGTGGGAGAGTTCAAGGTCACTCACCAAATTTCGCATAAGTGACACGACTCCAAGCCCTTCCCCAGGTAAATCGCCTTTCAAGCTACATTTCTACAAGCTAAAAATACTTGAAAAGGCGGCCGCGGCAGCTAGGGAACATGCTAAAATACTTGGTGAGGATGAGGCTGTGAGTGAGGGTCAGCGTGGTGACCCTTCTCGACCGCCATTGTCTCCCTTATCTACCCACGCCACCCAAGATGACCCGGATGCCCCGCATTCTTCCCCACCACCCCCACCATTGCCAAGGGTTGAGGACCCCCCACTTTCGTCCTATTTGCCTCCTAGGTCCCCCGACAGGAGACATACTCTTGCCGAAAAGGGGAAAGGTAGAAAATATACTAAGAAAACTAAGACAAGTAAGAGAGTTTTGTTCGAGGCTCCCGCGGCGGCGTCCACCCCGGCCGGCCCCAGCCATACGTCCCCGCAACTTTCCCCACGGTCCTCCCCACCTCTCCCGCCTTCAACATGTCTTCCTGCAGAAGTATTTGAGCTCGCATCACCAATACCTGGGCCTAGTGAAAGTGAATCATTGCTTTCTGTGACTCGTCGCAGGCCAAGGAGCCCGGGACCTCGGGAGGACACAGCCTCACCTGCCACTCCTTCCCCACCTCGCCCACCCGCACGCCGCCCACGCATCACTGGTTCCCCGCCAGATTATGTGGGCGACACTGATGATGAAGGGCACCTCTCTGAAGACTCTGGCCATGATTACATAGGTCCACCGTCAGGGCAAGATGACCACTCTGACGATGAATATATGGACATCGACGACCCTCGACCCACCCGCTTGGCCCGGCTTCGTGCTGCCCGTCTTTCTGCCCGCCGCCCTGGCCGACGCCCTCGCCGCCGCCCTAGGGCGCGCGCCTCCCGAGTTGGCCGTGGGCGTGCTGGGCCACCAGTTGGAGCTCCTCGTCAGCGTAGACAAGACCCATTCTACGTTTTTCAGTGGCAAGACATAGTTGATGGGGATGTATACAACCCTGATGTGCCAGCTTTTGATGAGGCACTGGAGGGTTCAGGCATTACCCCCAATTTTCCTGCAGGCCCCAATGCTCCACCACACGAACTATTTGAGGCATTCTTTGATGAGGAGGTGGTAGGCTATGTTGTCAAAGAGACAAACAAGCAGCACCAATTCCAGGTACACTTTTTGGGCAAGGTGACCAAGGGCCATATGAGGAAGTGGACCCCAGTGACTCATAAAGAATTCATGGTGTTCCTGGCACTCACCATGCTAATGCCTCATGTCAAGAAGCATAGGTTGCCTGACTATTGGATCACCAATGATCTGATTTCAACCCCTGCCTTCGGGAAATATATGGCTCGCGACCGGTACCTTGATATCCTCGCAGCGCTCCATCTTGTCACCAACACCGACGTCCACCGCCCAGACAAGCTGTGGAAGATTAGGACGTTGTATGAGATGATGCGAGAACGCTTCACCTCCTACTTCAAGCCCTTCCGCAAGGTCGTCATTGACGAGTCTCTTGTGCTGTTCCGGGGAAAACTCAGCTTCCGGCAGTACATCCCCTCAAAAAGACATCGCTTTGGCATAAAATTCTTTGTGCTGTGCGACTGCCAAACTGGCTATGTCCTGGACTTCCTGGTCTACAGCGGGAAGGAAGGGGACGTGCTTGTGGACCCCCTCATTGGCTTTGGCGGAGCAGTGGTGCAAGCCATGATGGACCGCTACTTCCATAAGAATCACGTCCTCTACACGGACAACTATTACACGTCCCCCACTCTCTCACAGTACCTGCATGAGCGCAAGACGGGGACTGTAGGCACAGTACGAGGGAAAAGGAAGGGCATGCCAACTTTCCCTGCAAAGACCAAAAAAGGTGATGTCTTCAAGAAGAAGTCGGGGCCCATTCTGGCTATCCACTGGCACGACCAGCGGAAGGTCAACCTCCTGACCACCATCCACAAGGGGGAAATGGTGGAGACTGGCAAGGTGGATCGCCGCACCCAGGCCAGGGTGACCAAGCCCGATGCTGTCCTGGACTACAACGTCAACATGAGGCTGGTGGACAAGTCCGACATGCAGATAGGCTTCATTGACTGCCTGCGTACCTCGTGCAGATGGTACAAAAAGTTCTTTCTGCATATGGTGGACATGTCAGTTCTGAATGCCTATAATATATACAGGCTTCGGAATGAGAACCCACCCCTGAAGTTCAATAGCCTGCGGAGGTTCCAAAAGCAGGTGTTGACGGAGCTCCTGGAGAAGTATGCTACGCCACAGAGGGCAGTGGCACATCCTGGGCCCGCCGTTATCGACCGCTTGCAGTCTGCTCCATACCTGCTTAGGCACCAGCTTGGTTTCTTTCCTCAGAATGCAGCAGGAAGAACAAATCAGAAGCGGTGCCATGTCTGCTACCACAGCAGGGTGAGGCCGCACCCAGGTAAAAAGTCAACCACGGAGTGTGTGGAGTGCAAGGTGGCACTCTGTGCTGTAGGGTGCTTCGCTGCTTACCACACCAAGCAGGAGTTCTAATAATCATACTGAAATTGCCAAATAAAATGACAATATGTACACTATAATTATATATAGGCAAAAAGTGGAAGAAAACCAATGTATTATAATAAAAAAGTCAAGTATTATGAGAAAATTGATACAAATACAATTCCACCATAATAATATGTGAAAGTGACACATATGTATATACCAAGTGACATTCATATGATTAGAACCTATAGAAATATAGAAATCAGTGAAAAAAGACACAATAAATTGTATATAAAACGTTTACAAATCATATAACTAAGTGAAAGTGACACAAGACCTAAGATTTGATGGCCAAAGTATAATAAACACCTGTGATAACGAATAATCAGTGCCTAATACAACAATAACCTACCTCAATTACTAATAAAATGTACGGTATCGAGTGAAAATTAGCATTATCAGTGACAGTGACACTCTCTAAAGCATATTTGTCAAAGTGAAAGTGACACAAGACCTAAGATTTGATGGCCAAAGTATAATAAACACCTGTGATAACGAATAATCAGTGCCTAATACAACAATAACCTACCTCAATTACTAATAAAATGTACGGTATCGAGTGAAAATGAGCATTATCAGTGACAGTGACACTCTCTAAAGCATATTTGTCAAAGTGAAAGTGACACAAGACCTAAGATTTGATGGCCAAAGTATAATAAACACCTGTGATAACGAATAATCAGTGCCTAATACAACAATAACCTACCTCAATTACTAATAAAATGTACGGTATCGAGTGAAAATGAGCATTATCAGTGACAGTGACACTCTCTAAAGCATATTTGTCAAAGTGAAAGTGACACAAGACCTAATATTTGATGGCCAAAGTATAATAAACACCTGTGATAACGAATAATCAGTGCCTAATACAACAATAACATACCTCAATTACTAATAAAATGTACGGTATCGAGTGAAAATTACCAATATCAGTGAAATTGATACCCTAATAAACATATTTTATATAATTGGCCTCAAAATAACTAGAAAATATCAAATAAACATCACATTCTCAATATCAAACACTAAAATCGTCTAAGGGAGATAAATACTTTGGCGCGGCGAGCGGCTAGGTGCGTCGTAGCCATGGCGGGCCGACGCTTTCGGACGCGGGAGGAAATTCCCGCATAAAAAAGCACTCGTCTTCCCGCGCTCACCATTATGCAACCAGAGGGGCTAGAGACCTCTACTCAACGCCATTCGACAGAGGAAGGTTTGTGGAACATTATTTTTTTTTATTCACAACATTACATGCAATATTCATTCATTTACAGAGTAGTTAACATAGGCCAAAAATCCTCAAAACCCCCGGTACAGCAGTACAGTCGTAAGCTATAGCCCCCGGGGCTGGAGGGTTAATGGTACCCGCCTTATGCATCTTTTTCTTACGACTATACTCTTATATTTAGATACATGTCACAGTTTTCGTTTTCGTTTTCCTAATAGATTCTCGCAGTTTAGCTTGATGAGCATATGAAGGTCCCTCCACCGGTCGTGATATTCTAGGCTCTTACGTCATTGATGTAAGGAGCCACCAATAAATTACGGTTTTGACAACCCGTAAGGGAAAGAAGGAGAAACTAATATTTATTGGTGGCTCCTGAAGTCAATGACGAAAAGTGCCCTCCCACCATCCGCTTCCCATACACATGCTCAACGTGATATTACATTAGCGAATTAGGGCGTGTTAAGTCCATGACAAGTTGGCAGGACACACAATCCGGAATGGATAGCAAAAGTGTCATTACTGCACTAGATCTGCTATATAACAATATCTATACGCTATTGCAACTATAAATATGTAACTTTATTTTTAATTTTAATTTTGTGATATACAATTATCAGTATTCACACCTCAGTAGTTCTGTCTTTCTGAGATAAGGCTTCTTTAATGGTACCCGCCTTATACATCTTTTTCTTACGACTATACTCTTCTATCTATCTATCTATTGCCTGACGCCGTGATCCCCGAAGGGGTGGCCACGAACGAACCGCCCCCATGCACCTCTGTCCCCAGTCAGTCGACGCCCCTCCCCACAACCAGCACCGCCTTCGTTCATGTAGTTCCTCACTCCATCCTTCCACCTCATATTCGGTCTACCTCTCCCCCTCTGTCCCTCCACCTCGCTCTCGTACACCCTCTTAGTCATTCTCTCGCTTTCCATACGTTCCATATGGCCGAACCATCTCAGGTTGTTCCTTTTCACACTTTCCAGCACATCTACCTCCACACCACACCTCCTTCTTACTTCCTCATTAGTCTGTCTATCCCTCCATGTAACTCCGCACGCACTCCTTAAGTAATTCATTTCCACTGCTCTCACTCTTGGTCTGAGTCTCTCAACCAACGTCCATGCTTCGCTTCCGTAAGTCAGTGTCGGGATTACCACACTGTCATGCAAGGACTTCTTCACTTCCATACTGACCACCCTATTTCTTGTTACTGCTTTTAGCGTTCCTACAACCCTCTTCCCCTGTTGTACCCTCTCCCGCACCTCTTCATCCATAGTCCCATCTTTACTCAACACACTGCCCAGGTACTTAAAAGAGTTGACGATCTCCATAGCCTGACCGTTCAGCTTCACCTCACACTCTGTGACTTCACCTCTTTCGAAGACCATAACCTTGCTCTTTCCCGTATTTACCTTCAAATTCCGTTTTTCGCACACTGTTCCAAACTCATTTACCAGACCCTGCAACTCCCATTCATTATCACTCATCAGAACTGTATCATCCGCAAACAGCAGTATAGGTAGCTTCCACTCAATTCCCTCCCTTTTCAGCGATACACCAACATCCACTGCTCTTGATAGTATTTCTTTCATAACTCCATCCATATATACAGTAAACAACCACGGGGACATCACACACCCCTGTTTCAAACCAACATTCAGGTCAAAGAACTCGCTCTGCTCACTCTCCACACGTACTGCCGCCTTTGCACCCTCATACATGCTCTTCACTGCTTTCAGCAACTTGCCCTCTACTCCGTATATTCTAAGTACTTTCCACAAACCTTCTCTATCCACTCTGTCATAGGCCTTCTCCAAGTCCATAAAGGCAACATACACCTTTTGTTTCTTCTCCAGATACTTCTCCACAACACAATTCAGGGTAAAAATCTGATCTACACATCCTCTTCCCTTCCTAAAACCTCCCTGCTCGTCGCCTATCCATTTCTCCGTTCTCACTCTCACTCTCTCAATCACTACCCTACTGTATACCTTCCCTACTATGCTTAGAAGACATATTCCTCGGTGGTTACCACACACTCCTCTTTCCCCTTATATAGGGAGACTATTATGCCAGTCTTCCAGTCATCGGGTGCACTCCCCTTCTCCCATGCTAGTTTGCACATTTTCCATACCCATTCTATCACTATCTCACCACCATACCTCAACATTTCCCCACACACTCCATCTGTTCCTGGTGCTTTCCCCAACTTCACTCTTTTCATGGCTTCCCACACTTCTGACCTCCTGATCCCCACCTCCTCCTCCACTACTTCTCTTCTTCTCCCTCCCATACCATATCCAGCTATGTTTGCTGGCTCTTCATTCCTTTCATTTAGCAACTCACTGAAGTACTCCCTCCATCTTTCGACTCTCTCTTGCTTCTCGGCTAGCATTCTCCCATTCTTATCTTTCACACCCTTACTGTTTCCCTTGCTACCTTCCCTAACTTTCTTGACTTCTTTCCAGAACAGTTTCTTACTCTCCCTCCATTTTACACTCAAATTCCTTCCAAATTCCTCATCTACTCTTCTCTTACTTTCCTTCACCACCCTCTTACTCTCCACGTACCTCGCTCGTTTCTGTCTCTCGGAATCTTCATTCCCTCTACTACCCAACCACTCTCTATATGCTTTCTTCTTTTCTTCCACAGCTATTCTTACCTCTTCTGTCCACCATGCTGTACCTTTCACTCCCCTCCCTCTTCTCCTCACTCCACACACCTCCTCACATGCTGCACAGATCTCATCCTTAAACACCTTGCTCATCTCCTCCACTTCCTCCATAACTTCCAGGTCGAACCCACCTAGTCGTCTTTCCACTGCTCTCCTGTACTCCTGCAACCTCTCCACCCTCCTCACCATTCCACCCTCCTCTCGCCTCCCTCCCGCTCTCCTCACCCACTTCTTTTGTATCCTAACCTTAGCTACCACTCACTACATAATGATCAGACAGACCCCCTCCAATACCCCTATACACCCTAGCATCCATCACAGATTTCTTCATTCGTTCATCCACACATACATAATCAATCAATGACTATACTCTTATATTTAGATATATGTCACAGTTTTCGTTTTGGTCTTCCTAATAGATTCTCGCAGTTTAGCTTGATGAGCATAATTATGAAGGTCCCTTCACCGGTCGTGATATTCTAGGCTCTTACGTCATTGACGTAAGGAGCCACCAATAAATTACGGTTTTGACAACCCGTAAGGGAAAGAAGGAAAAACTAATATTTATTGGTGGCTCCTGAAGTCAATGACGAAAAGTGCCCTCCCACCATCCCCTTCCCATACACATGCTCAACGTGATATTACATTAGAGAAAGGCCCTGTGGGCGAAAGGTAGCTAGCAGAGTGTGGGAAGCAGAGGAAGATCGGAACGCGCGTGGGCGTTCAAACTGTGCTAATCCTTTTATTTTTTATTTCCTACTTTTCAGTGGCTCCGACCCAATGACGTACCGTAGGAATGATTAAGGGGTACCCCCTATGATGATCTTGGTTCTCGACCGTCGTGATCTAGGTTAACCCGGGCTCAGAGGAGCCCGGAACGAGACCATATTAACATAGGCTCTTACGTCATTGACTTCAGGAGCCACCAATAAATATTAGTTTTTCCTTCCTTCCCTTACGGGTTGTCAAAACCGTAAATTCGGCAGTGGGTAAAAAGGATATCGAGGTGAGTGCCACGCCTGAGTGGGGAACTCCGGCAGTGCTGGCTGCAGGGGAAGGGTCCGAGACACAGTCCAAATTCTTGCAGAGGTCGGCGTCGGAGTTGGCCAGTTGAGATTCCATAGAACAAAGACTTTTATATTCATCTGAGTCAGATTCCATAGTAATCCATACCCACCACGGAGCCACTATTAGGGGACGGGACTACCGCCCCAGGAATTCTTGCAGATATACACCCCTCCCAATGCACCTTAAGGGCCGTCATTGTGTTGATCTCATAGCACAAGGGTCAGGGTTTTACATAAAAGTTTCCCCTCGCTTGAACACGTCGGGTACCACAGTTCTATGGGTGAAGGGATTGCCGTCCCACAACACCCTCCAACTAAACCAAAGAGTAAGTATGTTCATACACCTCATGAGTCACAGTGCTTCCAAAGGAGGGGGCAGAGAGAGGAAGAAGGGAAAAACGAAAAACAGAAAGGATGAGAAATGAAAGTGCCCTCCACAATTAGTTGGGGGCGGCAAGAAGGATGGGCAGGCGGGCTTGCACTCCTTTCCTGCCACCTCCGTCAGCCCCCGCACATGTTCAAAATTGGGACCAACGAAGTAGGCAAAGCGGGGGATGTAATTATAAATATTTGTGGGATTAATAAAATAAAGGAAATAATTTGTTTTTTCTTTATTTAGTATTTCTATAGTCAACATTTAAAATAATTTCACAATAACACAAATACTAAAACAATGCTATCCCATGTTATGTTCTTATTGCAATAACAGGTTCAAAGAAGACTTGCGAGAGATTAAGAAGTTGCACACGGATCGCAGACTCCAGGCCTTGTGCTGAGGGTCAACAAGGACTAAAACCTCTGTAATACAATGGTAAAAACAAGCCTTGTCTAGGTATATGGGTAGGGCCTGGGGTGTGCGAGCGGGTGGCGGATATACTGGTGAACAGATAACCGCGCGTCACTGCCACACACTTTAACAATGATGAAAGATTCCCAGCGCAAAGATGACTCCCAGAGCAAAGTCTCCCACCACACAGGAGATTCTCACTTCTAGCTCACACAGGATTCTGACCACATACAGCTTGCCATACCAAGGATTCCAAACTCACAGGATATCAATATACCTGTATATGGGATTCTCTAACATACCAAGGATTCCTAGCTCACAGAGAATTATTAGCACACAGGATATCAATATATACTGTATAGGATTCTCATCATACCAAGGATTCCTAATTCACAATGGATTCTTAGCACACAGGATATCAATATATATGAGACTCAACACACAGGATTTCTAGCTCTCAGGGGGATTCTTAACACACAGCTCAACATGTATCTTGACACACCAGGAATTCCTATCTCACAGGATATCAATATGTATGAAATTCTCAAAACACTCAAGATTCTTACCACACAGGACATCAATATACATGGGATTCTCAATACTTCTGGGATTTCTTGCTCATGGGAGATTCTCAACAATAATCAACAGACTCACATCACCACGACATCTTAGCTCATGAGGAGTTCCCAATTCAGTCATCTAGTATGCAAAAATTCATTGCACACAGGAAATTCTCAAGATCTATAGTTCTCCGCAATTGGTTTCCCAGCACTTAGGAATATATCAAAATATGGTCTTCTGATGTGCAACAGTCTCACAGCATGTACTTTTCATTCAGAGGAAATCAGAGTATACAAAGGATTCTTAGATTAGAGGAATACCGATGCAACCTTACAGTATACAGGGGATTCTCGGCCGCACACTAGCACGCAGGATATTCTCAGTATGTAATCCATTCTCAGCACGGAAGGGGTTCAGAATCAAGCAATTATATACTTCTCAACTATACAGAATTTGTCCTCAAGTTTTTCATCACACACAGAAAATCATGGATTCCTAATTCATAGATATTTTGCAGTTCATGAAATTCATACCCCATGTAGAATTATAATCATACTGTATATGAAATTTTCTGCCCAACTTTATATTTAACTTGCATGAAATCGTCCTCATACAGGATTTATGACCATATCCCTAAACATGTGGGAACGGTGTTACCTATCTCATATTGGAGAAGAACTGAAAACTAGGTGTTGATTTGGAAACCGAATTTAATACACCAAAATCTTTTAAAGAGAACTTATATAAATACTAAATTTTGTGTATTAGGGCAACACGTTTGACTGGGGTAGAGTATTGAAGTATGGTCAATATATTTCATACAACACATTGGAGCTCAGGCACACCATTATTTCAGAGGGCCATTTTTTCACTCGGTTATTTTCGGGGTAGATCCTACAAAACCAATTCAGGGGAATATTAAACAAATATTAAGCTACAAATACCTGTCATTGATAGTTTGTGAATAAGCATAATAATTTGGAAGGTCAATAAACTGTCCAAAACAAGAATATATACCTACTGTATTTAAACAAAATTATTTACTAAAACGAAAAACATGTTTGAGAAAATGGCCTCCAGCTGACAACACACAAGGAATTCTCAACATACACTGGATTCTTAGCTTAACCCATTCAGTACAATGACGCCATTATTATGGCTATCATTAGATGATCATATTCAGTTTCAGAAGGATATATAGGAGTAGGAGGCTTAACCGAGTTTTCACCCCTTTGATTCCTACAAGTCTTTCCTAAGCTATTAATAACCTTCTAATGTACATTTTCAACCTACACATACATGTGTGGTGTATTATTACACAAGGGGACCATGTAGTATGGAGAGTACCCATTAGGTGACCCATTCAAAACATGGAACTGCCTTTCTACCGATACTGATATGGATTGTATGGATTCCGATATCAAATATCCTCCTCAAGGATTCAAACCTACACTCTGCCATATGCCAGGATTTACCCAAGTATTCATAGTGCCTTGGTACTGAAGGGGTTAAATTGGAGTCCCACCATGAGGGAGTCTGGTTACACTAATGATTCCAAGGCACAGAGAGTCACGACATGACGTAAGGATCCTGCCGTACCACTTGCCTTCATGACAGTCCTTTGGCAAACACACAAGCAATGCCCACATTTAACTTTCTTATAAGCTATTCCAATTGCTTTACTTCTACATTGCCACTCAACTCTGGCTTTTCTGTTTGTTAAGCTAGCTTACTTATACTTTATTTGACTTTACTTATACAATTATATTGTTATTAATTTTGCCATTTCACTTTGTTGAGAAGCTAATCCAATTTTGTACCTTTATATTGTTATTCAACTTTAAAGCTTTACTGTTGAAAAGCTAGTCCTATTTATTAATTGTATTGTCACCATTAATTGTTTGTCAACACCCCAACCACTATTATGAAGCTCTGAGTAGTTTTTCTTATTATAAAGTACTGTATTATTTAATCAATATTCTATACATTCTGAAATACTACAAGAGATTCAATTGCCGACCAGTGTACATAGCTACTCAACTTTGACAATTTCTGTATTTCTTTGGCTGGAGGTACAAAGGATGGAGAGTACATGAAGGAATGTCCATGCACAAGGAATCTCAACACACAAAGGATTCTGAGCGTGTGAGGGATTCTCAGCGCGAGCATCACACTGTTGATAAAAACTTTGTTGTGCATTTTTTAATGCCATCATTAAGCAAACAACATTTTCTAATTGCTTTTGTTTGGCAAACTAAAGTGAACAGAATCAAACAGGTGCTTGAAACTGTTTGGGTGGAACAAACAAAAAGTTAACAAAAATATTGTTGGCTCCATGATACTGTTCCAAAATGCACTATATTATTCTATTTCAGCATGCCAACATGAACAGCCTTGCATTATCACTGAAGATAACATGAAGGATCTCAATAGTAAATAACAAAGAGCCTTGCCAAGAGCTAGACAGAAACTTTTAAGGCATCTTATGTAACATAGAGGAAGTAAAGGCTTTTGCATTCATTATGCATATTGCACATACCAAGCAGCATAAACTCTCTCTAATTCATGGAATGTGGCACAAAAAGTAAAAACTACATAGATCAGTACCATACTGTTGATGAAACAGACAGGACCATCTTTTCTGTGTTTAAAATCTTTACAAATATTCAATTTGCTTGCAATTGAAGTTAATATAAAAAATACTAAAGAGCAAACATTCATAAAAATAACACCAGTGCAATATGTTAAATGCTCTTAATATGTCCTATAATTGATAAAATTAAGTTACATACTGTACCATAGTAATGGATATATTTTGTATATATTTACTTTATTTGGGAATAGTTCAAAACACACTTTTGAAACCTTCGGGCGAGAAGATAAAATCCAGATGGTAAAATATACAAAGTTGATTCTAGAATAATGGTGATCAAAGGTATCAGGTATCTACTCTTCCTTCAGTACATAATAAAATAAATAAACAATTGGTAAAGGTACCTTAATTAAGAAATGTAGACTAAGTGCATTGAGGTATAGGAGAGAGAGAGAGAGAGAGAGAGAGTTAAATACTGTAATGTACATATAAATTGGGTTCCTTCCTTTCCATCAGAAGAATTTGATAAATACTGTTATATAAATCATTTATGTATATGATGAGTCATGCATAAACAAAATTGACCTACAAATTTTTACTAGCGGTGAGCTGATTATGGATTTTGAAAAGGTTAACCAATGAGAACCAAAGATAACAATTTCTAGGACCACAGTTCTGTACAGTTAAGTTCAAGTTAACCTGATCATACACTTCAATACACAAAAAGTGTTTCCAATACACAAAGCTACACTCAATTTTAAAACATTAGTTTATCTTGCAATATTGTGCATATTTGTTAATGCTTTATATGTTAATAGTCCCTCATTTTCTATTCGCCAGTTTCTTCTATCTCACTCATTTTGTATCACCGTATCTCCATGATGTTAATTTCTCACCAAAAACTAAATTGATAATATATAATGAAATATAGTTATGAGACATGGGCGACGATCGAAATATGTGCACTGCTGAACCAATGCCACACTTTGTAATGGTGAAACTTTTAGAAACAGAATCTTCATTTAGTTCTCTACAACTATTGCAGCATTATAAACCAATCTGACTTAGGGTTCAGGTTTGTTATGTGATGCTATTTTCTGATGAATTTGAGAATATGAGCGTATTTAGCCTGCCTTCTATTACATAAACTCTTATATTTATTAGTAAAATTAAGATACGAGTTAATGATAGAATGACCTAAGTAGATCAAATATTATGATTACAGGATGTAGGTGATTAAAATATATCACTAACTGCCAACTCTTCATATTCATCCTACATCATCACATATAATCTGTTTTCATTATAAATTGTTAAGTGCTACAGTATTAACTCTCCTAAGATAAATTTATATTGCCCCCAATAAGACATGGCACATTAGCTATTCTTTGCTTGATTTTCAGATTTGTATATAATTTGCAAACATTAACACTTCCAGACAACCACAGTGAGCATCACAGTTCAGCATACTATATGGCTGACACGTTCGCTCTAGTTTTCATATCCAGGCTCTGGGAAATATTGCAAAATACTTAAACATTTCTGGATCTGGTTACTCAAAGCTTTTATGACATTGTATATCTTTGTGACCATTATATCTTGACAGCCAACATCATGACCCTCATTCAAATACTACATACTAATTCTCAGTCCCAGGGAATTATAGACCAGTCAGTTTGACAAGTGTTGTGTGTAAACTAATGGAAACGGTAATTAGAGAAGGAATAATGGATCATATGAAGTCAAACCAACTTTTCAGTGGGAGACAGTTCGGATTCTTGCCGGGGAGGTCGACGGTACTACAGCTAATTAAGGTGGTAGATGATTGGATGCAAATTCTAGAAGATGGTGATGTAATAGACGTGGTATATTGCGATTTTATGAAGGCCTTCGATAAGGTCCCACATAAAAGGTTAATAGAGAAAGTTAAAAGCTATAATATAGGGGAGAAATGTGTGAAATGGATAGAAGCCTTCCTGAAAGATCGGAGACAGAGGGTATTGGTGAATGGAATAGGCTCGGGGTGGAGGGAAATTACAAGTGGGGTACCTCAGGGATCTGTGTTGGGACCACTGCTGTTCGTTATATTTATCAACGACTTGCCTGAAGTTATAACTAATGGAAGTGAGGTATACCTGTACGCGGATGACACTAAACTGTATAGAAGAGTGAGGAGTAAGGAAGATATGGGTTTGCTTCAAGGAGATGTGGAGGACATGAAGGGATGGTCTGAGCATTGGTTAATGCCTTTTCATCCAAAAAAATGCAAGTACATGCGGATTGGGACCAGCAAGATAGACAAGGTAGGATACAGTATGTATGAAGCGATGGAGGAAGTGAGTGCAGAAAAGGATATAGGAGTAGTGATAGACAATAAGTTAAATTTCTCAGAACATTTAGCGGAAAAGATAAACAAAGCCAATAGAATTGTAGGGCTGATAAGGAGGACATTTGTGTCACTTGACGAAGAAATCTTCAGGAATCTATATACAGCGCTGGTTAGGCCGCACCTGGAATATGCAAACCAGGTGTGGGCTCCATATATGGTAAAGGATATAGAAGCAGTGGAGAAAGTGCAGAGGAGAGCTAGCAAGCTGGTACCAACGTTGAAGAACGCAGGCTATGAGCAGAGGTTGAGGACACTGGGGCTTCCGACACTGGCATATAGGAGAAAGAGAGGGGATATGATAGAGACTTTTAAGATAGTGTCAGGAAAGTACGATGAGGATGTGTGTGAAGGTATCTTCTTGATGCGGGAGGGAACAAGAACGAGAGGACACTCTAAGAAAATTTACAAAGAAAGAAATAGGCTTGAGAAGGCAAAGAACTCATTTTGTGATAGAGTGGTAAATGAGTGGAACGCACTGCCCCAGTATGTAGTCGATTCCGAATCAATAAGGGAGTTTGAAAGTAATCTTGATAAAGCATGGGGAAGACAAGATTTGAAGTTTGATTATAAAACAAAAATACAGAATAGTAAAAATGTTGCGTCTGCTACCGCCGCCGCCAACACCGTGAACGACCGCAGCAGTGCAAGTACTGGTACTGAGCTGGATACACAGGCATAGTTTGCCTTTTTCCAGAGGATCTACTGTAAGAAACTGTAAGAAATGGCAATTTTACTGTACTATACTTGACATTTTAGTCTTTACAACAGACTATTTTTTTCTAAGTATGCATATAATATGATGTCATAAGTTGTAACATCAAAATTGTGTTATGTCTCTATCCACATTGCAATATATGAAAACTTTGAATATCTGGTCCCTGAAATATATTTGGAAGTCATCCAAAGATCTTTTCCCAAATTCTGAAAGGTGGAAACAATGACGAACAAGCCAGCCAGCTATTGTACACCAGGTTAAATGGCTGAAGTATGATATAAGTAAATAAGATCAAGATCTATGTTTATACTGTATATTCATTTGTAATGTAGAATTGAGATACTCTTAAAGGTTCAAAACCAAATAAATGTGCCCAACAACCATGGATTTTCTAAGTCTAAAGGTAGGCATTCATTTCTTTTTACAGTAAATATAACAATCTTTAACACTCCCACACTATGAAATGCTCTTAGCAGTTTTCTTTACTTACACAATACAATAAAATAAGTCATCTATATATTCATATTATTTAGATTATTATTTCTCATATTAAAAAAACAATGAATCTAAAACTGGTATAGTATACATTATGGTACACAAAATAATGCACTTTTCACAGTTGTCAAATAATTTCTATACTACATAACGAATAATGCAAAGAGAAAAGTTAGTTCTCTCTGTTATTTCGTGATTGTAAGCAAACATGTAAACTAGTTAAAAAAATATTCATTCAAAAACTCTCATAAAACAGCGTTGTTAATACAAATCTGTGCAATCTGATGGGGGAACCAAAATATTCATACCGAAGAGCAATCATGCAAATGGTTAAAAGCAGAACTAGATTTTACATCTCGTCCCACTCCTAATGATGGTTTTACACGAGGGCTTCTACTGGCAACTTTTGATCTGCAACTTCATTCTGGCAACATCTCTAGATTATTTTGCACTTGTGTTGGGAACTAGACTGAATGTAAATCCCTATAAGAGACTATTTTCATCAAGATATATTTCAGAAACTGCCAGATAAGAGTTACAGAAAAAATTGCAAGAAAAGGCACTAGTATAAATCCACTTTAAGACAAATCTGTTCATGAGCTACAAAGCTTATCACATAAGGCATTATTCTGCCAGACTCGGTGACTCACAACTCTTCAGCCCAAGATTTAATACTTGTTGCCTTTTACCTGTAATGGAATGTATGTAAACCTGTAGTATGCCATCTTTACAAGTAGC
>JBAKBP010003655.1:0-55695 GCA_037953745.1 Lithodes maja | reverse complement strand
GGTATCATTTTGGTAACTCTACGTTGAACTCGTTCTAGCTTGTTTATATCTTTTTGGTAATAAGGGCACCTGGATTGAACGCAGTATTCCAGAAGAGGGCGGACTAAGGAATTGTAAAGGGTTAGGATAACATCTTTGGATTTATGCTCAAATGACCTGCCTATAAAGCCAATTATTTTGTTTGCCTTCTTAACAACTTCTGAACATTGTTGACTCGGTTTTAGGTTACTCGATATTGTTACTCCCAGATCGGTTTCTTTGTTTACATTCTTAAGCTGAGTGCCATTCATCGAATAGTTTGCTTTCTCATTTAGGTATCCGATATGTAGTACTTTACATTTATCCGCATTGAAACTCATTTGCCAAATTTGGGCCCAACATGACAATTTATCTAGATTGTGTTGCATATCGTCAACTTGTTCTTTTGAGAGTACGCTATTTGCAATTTTTGTATCGTCAGCAAATTTCGAGACTGTACAGGTGAGACCCTCATCTATGTCGTTGATGTAAATTAGAAAGAGAATTGGTCCTAGTACCGATCCCTGGGGTACCCCACTACTTACATTGGTCCATTTAGATGCCTTACCGTTTATGACTACTCTTTGCTTTCTGTCGCTGAGCCAATTTTCTATCCATTTCAACACACCGTCTTGTATTCCATGCGCTTTTAGTTTTAGCAGTAATCGTTTGTGGGGAACTTTGTCAAAGGCCTTTTGAAAATCAAGGTATATAATATCTACAGCTTTACTCTCATCGTAGAGGTTGAAGATATCGTGGAAGAAGTCTAAGAGGTTTGTTAAACAGGAACGTTTTTTACGAAAGCCGTGTTGAGTATCTTTAAGTAAGTTATTTGCCTCTAAGTGATTTACGAGTCTGTCTCTTATGACCGTTTCTAGCATTTTACATACAATTGATGTTAAGCTAATTGGACGATAGTTACTGGGTAGGGATTTGCTGCCTTTTTTGAATATCGGTGTTACGTTGGCTAGCTTCCACTGATCAGGCATAGTCCCAGACTGCAAGGATTCATTGAATAGCAATGTCAGTGGTTTGGAGAGCTCATCCTTAGCTTCCTTTAGAACTCTAGGTGAGATTGTATCAGGTCCAGGCGTTTTATTTACCTTGAGTTTATCTAAACAATTCAATACTTCTCTCTCTGTAACGGTGATATTGCTTAGAACATCTGAATTATCAATCTGAATCGGCGATGGTGTAGGGATATCACTGAGGTCTTCGGTTGTAAAAACTGATGCAAAGAAGGTATTGAGGGCATTACTCATTTGTACTTCGTCTTTGGTGTATTCTCCATTTTCATCGACTAACGGTCCAACAGTTGAAGTAACTACTTTTTTCCTTCTGATATAACTATAGAATTCTTTCGGGTTTGTTTTACTTTGATTCGCAACATGTAACTCCAGGGTCTTTTTACTTTGCTTAATTAACTTTTTGGCTTTGCGTCGTAGCTCTACAAATTTCACCCGTTCTTCGTCATTTTGTGAGGATTTTAATCTATCATTAGCAAATTTTTTAGCAAGCAGACAGTCTGAAATATCTTTATTCCACCATTTGGGCTTATCATTTTGGCCTGGACGCCGTATTTTCGATGGTATGCAGTCTTGCACTGCCTTAAGGTAAGTGGTTGTGAAACACTCCCAAGATGTATTTATGTCGTTATTGTTAGTCAGAAAGCTCCAGTCAGTTTCTTTAAGTTTTGATTTAAGTTTATGAAAATTTGCTTTCTTGAAATTAGGGACTTTCTCAATGCTGCTATTTGATTTGTTACTAGTAAACTTTAAAGTGAAAGTTATCGTACGATGGTCGCTGTTACTGAATTCATCACCAACATTCAAATTCTCTATTAATTCTTCTTTTGTTGCGAGTACAAGGTCAAGCACATTATTACCACGGGTCGGAGATTGTACAAATTGAAAAAGTGAACTCTCTTGCAAGTTAGCATAGAGGTCGTGTCCAGAGTGTGAAGTAAGAATATCGCCCCATTTAGTCACAGGTAAGTTGAAATCGCCAAGAATTACGGTATCTTGTATGTTAGTTATTTCTGCAATTTGTTCATAAATTTCACTGTCAGTTTGCACTGATTGAGATGGGGGTCTGTATAATAAAGCTAGTGTTATTTTAGTTCCTCGTTTATTATTTAATAGTACGTAAGATATGTCTATATTCGCAATTTGAGGTTTTGACATTAAGACATTATTTCTATTGATCCGACTTTTCTCAAACATTGTATAACCAGGAAGCGTATATTCGGCTAAAAAGTCTCTGTCTTCCGTATTTAACCAAGATTCTGTAATGCCGATTATATCATAATGTTCTGTAAACACGATTTCCTCTAGATCTGAAAATTTATTGCGTATGCTACGAGCATTTACATAAAACACCTTAAGAGTATTAGAGTTGGATGTTACTGATTGTGCATTGTCTGAATTTTCAGTTCGTATTTGACTTACACTACCCTGTCTTGGGTCTGGTTGACCCCGTTTTTTGAACGGAAATCCTTGACTGCATCGTTCAGCAGACGACCAAGACGTGCAGCTCCTACTTCATTGAGATGTACACCATCTCCTGAAAACAAAGATTTATCATAGTAAAAATTATCCCACGTGTCGACAAAGCCGATGTTCTCCTCCCTGCAGAGTTTGGCTAGTCGGCGATTTGTACTGGTAGCTATGTTGTAGAATCGGTTTTCTACATCAATCCGGGGAACAATTCCTGAAATTAAGATTCTATTAGATTTTTCCTTGAAGGACCTGATCAGCCGCCGGTACTTGCAAAGTAGTTCCTCTGACCGCGTCCGTTGGACATCGTTAGATCCAACGTGGATGACGTACGTAGTGCTTGCGGGGGCGAGCCTGGAAACCTCTTCCAGAGCCGCAACAATGTCGTCCACGCCGCCACCTGGGATACAGAATCGCTTTCTGGTCCTGGGTGCCCTGGCGCAGAACTCGGTTAGTTGGCCACGGACCATGGAGTCGCCCACAAGCCGAACTTCTTCCGTTTCCTCTTCCTCGTCAATAGCCAGAATTTTGAAGCGGTTTTGGCATGTTGTCGGAATGACCTTCCTGGTACTGGTACTGGGATGGACATTGTTTCTCACTAACTGAAAGTTGTCCTGGGGGGGAGTGAGAGTAGAGTCATTATTATTATCTGCAACATCTAAGGTAGCTGCTGGTGTGGGTACCGGTACTGTATGCACTGGAATGGCGGTTGACATAGTAGTGGTTTCTTGGGCCGAGGGCACTCCTACGTTGAGTGTGGCAAATTCTTGAAGGGATTCAAGCTTCGTAGTCAGGGCATCGATCTTGCGGTGAGCTGCATTCAATTCATCCGCAATCTTCTCTCGGAGCTGGCAAAATCTACAAATTTGGACATCAGTATCAACAAACATGGTAGGGCCAAATTTACCGGAACAACTCGTGCAGGTTCGTTGCGACGCCATGACGATATAATCACAATATGCCTGAAAATCACACAAATTTATGTTAGCAAAATGGTACAATTAAAGCCTGAAAATCACAAAAAATGTATGTTAGCAATGTGATACAATTAATTCCTGAAAATCACAAAAAAATTTGTTAGCAATATGATAAAATTAATATGCCTGTAAATCACAAAAAATATGTTAGCAATAGAACACAATTTATGCCTGAAAAAAACAAAAATTTATGTTAGCAGTATGACACAGTTAAAGCCTGAATATCACAAATGGACTAGAAATTTGTTACAAAATTTACTGGAAAAAAAAAGTGGGAGAGGGTTAATGTAGCCTAGTGAAAAAACTGGAAAACAGTATACAGTACAGTAACAAAAAATATTTGTTATCAATATGGTACAATTAATGCCTGTAAATCACAAAAATAATATGTTAATCACAAAAAGAATATTATGGCTGTAAATCACAAAAAATATGTTAGCAATAGAACACAATTTATGCCTGAAAAAAAAAAAAAAAAAAAAAAAATTGATGTTAGCAGTATGACACAGTTAAAGCCTGAAAATTGTAAATGGACTAGTAATTTGTTACAAAATTTACTGGGAGAAAAAAAGGGGAGAGGGTTAATTTAGCCTAGTGAGAACACTGGAAAGCAGTATACAGTACAGTAACAAAAAATATTGGTTAGCAATATGGTACAATTAATGCCTGTAAATCACAAAAAGAATATGTTGATCACAAAAAGAATATGTTAGCAATAGAACACAATTTTATGCCTGAAAATAAAAATAAAATTATGTTAGCAGTATGACACAGTTAGGCTAAAGCCTGTATATTAGTTTATACAGTGGTCGACACAATAATAATAATAATGGAGTTAGTAATATCCCTAGCAAGAGTGTGAGAGGCCTATTATGGTGACAAGTATCTGAAATGCGATTAATAAATAGGCTATCAAAAAGTATTACAGTAACTAAATTATTCTAACCCAATATTAAAACTATCTTGACAAATGTTAGTGTGTGCGATTTATATAGATAACCAAGATAAAAAAGTTCAACCAAGTACAGTATTGGCTAGACTTTGATATATAAAATACAAGAAGAGGGTTTGTTTATGCGTACACATGTGGCGCTGGTATCGGCGGCGTCTCTACTAACCTGACAAATAGAATTTTGAAAAAACAAACGTTTATCAGTCAAAACTACAGTACAATGTCATGCAAGATAACTACTGGGTGGTTTGCTAAGCACTTAACTACAGTGAGGGCTAAAATATCTACAATAAGTGCTAGAACTTTATAATATGAAACAAGCAAATAGTTTGTTTACTTTAGAGCGTCGGTCGTCACTAACCGGTACAAATGTAAACAAAAGCAGTCTCGATAAACAAACGTTTATCAGTCAAAAACACAGCAAAATTACATGCAAAGCAACTACAGGGCAGTTAAGCTAGAGCTTAGCTACAGCTCATGCAAACAAATAAGGGGATGAGTAATGGAGTACTCAAGTTATGGTCAGATTTCGAGCAGCGAGAGCGAAGTGCTGTTGGCGGGTTGGCGCGTCGGGCGTCTCTGGGGGGGGGGGGGGGGAGAGAGAGAGAGAGAGAGAGAGAGAGAGAGAGAGAGAGAGAGAGAGAGAGAATTAAACCGAAAATTATATAAAATTAATATATATTTGTACATCTGCTCCACTAACCCACACTGCACTCTTGCAATACCAGCAGCTCTTCCGTGTAATGTAAGCCTGTTAGTAGTTCATTGTGTGTGTGAGTGTGTGTGAGAGAGAGAGAGAGAGAGAGAGAGAGAGAGAGAGAGAGAGAGAGAGAGAGAGAGAGAGAATTAAACCGAAAATTATATAAAATTAATATATATTTGTACATCTGCTCCACTAACCCACACTGCACTCTTGCAATACCAACAGCTCTTCCGTGTAATGTAAGCCTGTTAGTAGTTCATTGTGTGTGTGTGTGTGAGAGAGAGAGAGAGAGAGAGAGAGAGAGAGAGAGAGAGAGAGAGAGAGAGAGAGAGAGAGAGAGAGAGAGAGAGAGAGAGAGTGTATTAAGATCGAAAATGCAAAACAAAAGTAATACTATTAAATTGATAAATAATAGTAAATCATATTATTAATTTAAAATATATAGGCCTATCTAAATAATGCTTATACATTTCATGATGTAATAACGTAACCCACACTAATCTCGTAATACCAGCGATTTCTTGTAATGCGAGCCTGTTATAAAAATGGGTTCTGAAGTAATTTATATAATCGAGAACATGCCGTATATTATTATTAGGTAAATATGTTGAGCACGATTTAGTATGAGGCCTTTAGTAACTTGCGAAAGATTACTGAGTTTATTAATTCGTATTACCATTATAATTTTTGTATATTCGCTCGCCAGAAATATTTGTCTAGTATAATTTTGTTCTTAATAGCACAATATAGTGTTCTTAATAGTACAATATAGTGTTTTGTTCTTAATAGTACAATATAGTGTTTCTTCTTCTCTTCTTGTTCTTTTTCTCCTGGTATATACATACTGCATATTTATGCGTTCTCTGCAAGGGGTCATTGGTTTTCTTACTATTCGTATCACTTATACATTCACTTGTAGTTGTGGATGATAAGAGGTGGGTCACTTCATGCTTGGCAGGGTAGGTACTGGGGGGAAGTGCATAATTGAGAGAGAGAGAGAGAGAGAGAGAGAGAGAGAGAGAGAGAGAGAGAGAGAGAGAGAGAGAGAGAGAGAGAGAGAGAGAATTAAAGACTGCTGATCTGACCAATATTCTTTTGGTTTTAATTTATTTTATATCGTAAAGTAATTGCAATTCCATATTTAGTTATTTAAGTTAATTTCAAGGTTCGGTTAGCGACATTGTTGAGTAAATGTTTGTTGGGCAATGAACACTGTTTAGATTGGACACCGTTTAATTTATTGCTTGATTTTTGATTTTTTTTTTAGTTGAAAATCCCTGGAGCTTGCTACGCCAAGTGAAATGGAACTCGTTTCATGAAATTATTATACAATATTATGTTTATGTTGTACGTTTTTTTCTGTTTGATTCAAGGATATGCTTTTTTGTTTTTATTAGTACACATATTTCTGTCATTATTTAATGATACACAGTACGCAGTGTTGCCTCGTGCAGTGGTAATGTGGAGGGGTAATGTGGAGGGGAGGTGTGGTGGAGTGGTCATGCCACTGGATTGGTAATCCAATGGACCCGGGTTCAAATCCCGATATGTCAATGGGAAGATATTATTGGGATTGAATTTGTGCTGTACCTAGTATCAGTGCATTACCACAAAGCCCACCCGAAATGCCAAAAAAATACCCTCATTGTTCCCTGATTAAATAACACTGTATGAATATTCCCATATTCAAAAATATGTTACAGGGGACAATGCCTAGTGAGTTCACTGCTCAATAGGTGGCGTTCTGAGAGTGAGGGTCTGAGTCTGGAGGGTGAGACGGTGAAGCACTTGAGCGAAGCAACCAGCCGCTTCAGAGATGGAGCTGCTTCGAGCCATGATGGATGCTTCACATGTCTCACTCTCCAGACTGGAACAAGACCTCACGGGCTTCACCGTGTTTGAACGGTGGAATGTACAGGCTCTCAGCCTATGCCCGAGAGGGAGTAGATGGAATATAGAAAAAAAAAAAAAAAAAAAAAAAAAAATACAAATGCTGACTTAGTTTAATTCAGTTAATAATATGTGTTTTCGTATTTTGCACAGGTATCCCGACAGATATATGCCTTTGATTTACAGAGTTGAGTCTCTCCCTCGCTCTCTCTTTATATATATATATATATATATAATAAGGCGAAATATCAGTAATAATATAACCTTTAGTTTAGTTTTAAAAATATGTTTAAGTACTTTTGCAGGGTTGGCATGCAGTTTTCCTATCCATCAAAATGGTATTGAGAGACTCTTCTATTAGGAATATTATTAGGCGTGCCAAGTTACATATCGGAATCACAACATTTACAAATAAGGCAACTCATTAAAATATTGTTCTCCATCTCTTTTCCAGGGGTTGGTGTTGCAGTTTTCTTATCTAGCATTATATGAGTGGGAAATCATCTGTATACCCGAATATCAGGTTAGTGTATTGATAAATGCAACGACAATTCAATATGGTTATATATTTTGCAGGTTTGGGAATGCAGTTTATATATCCAACACATTAACATCGCGGTCAGGATTATCAGAACAATATTTAGTGGCAAATTTCTGATAGTCATTAGTTGCATTGATGTCATTAATTAGGTTTATTTGTAAGTTAGTTGGGGGTTGGTGATAATATGAATTCTGACGAAGCATTATGACAAACTGATCATAACATAATCATCTAATTAAATGTTTACACTATACTCTGTTTTGTATAGGGAGGCCAGGCATCCATAACCCCTCTTATAACTAAAAAAGAACTAGAGTAATCGAGCTCATATTACTACCATTTAGGAAGAGTCAGCTAGGGAACAGGTGTAGAAATTTACAGCCCTTTTGAGCCAAGCCTGTTTGAGTTACAGACTGTAGGCATAGTCAACAAACCCCAAAATACATAAACAAACACTATATACTGTGTATATACTGTATATATATACAGTATATCATTATATGTATAATAATGTATATATTTTCTTTGTTTTGCATCCTGATTTTAAGATCAATACAGTATACTTATTTATATTACATGTAGCTTCTAAATTATGGGGTTATGCTGTAAATGGAATTATTTATACACGTGAGGTTTATAGTTCAATATTTTATTTTATAGACAAATATACAAGTATTAGTGTTTCTGTATAAATATGAGTGATAAATATTTCGTTAGATGAGTTTATAAGATAATAATGGTTCCCTATCATCTCAACCAGTGGACCATTTCAACCAGTAGACTATTATAACCAGTAGACCATTGCAACCCGTAGATCTCAACCAGTGCCAAATATGCACTACCAACTATTAATACATGGGTAATTCCAGCAGAAGAATGTGTCCCTGTTTTCCTGTATTCTGGCTAACAATAGACGATGTTATAACGCCCAGAAAGGCTTACTAAAGTTGGTATTCCGACATCTACTGGTTGAAATATTCTGTTGGTTGAGTATTCTTAAGGGAGCTGAGACGGTATTGTGCAGCATAATTTACTGGTTCGGCTCAATGGTGGAAGGAGTTTAGTTTGCTTTCTAAACCTCTTATCAAACTTTAAAACAAACACCCACAAGACTCCCCTTCCATATAAATGTGTACATTTTTCGGTAGAAACATTTCCTGGCCGCAGGCCGATTCCTCTTCAAATACAGGCTCGCTATCGCTCGCCAGGAAAAAAATCGACACCTAAATGGCACGAAAGGTCTTGATATTGGCAAAGGAATGGGGCAAAAGGTCTGAAAATCGCCAAACTGATGAGGCGAATGTCTTGAAATCTCATAACTAATAGGGCTAAACATGAGGGAGGAGGAGGACTCGAAAAACCAACTGCCTCCCCTTAAGTTATAAGAACACATATACCCAAGGGTATCTGTCCTCAATGTCATGGTATTTAGGTGGGTATAGTTTGTATGTAAAAAGCCGGTATCACACGAGCGCTTTTTCCCTCAACATTTATCCTCAACACTGGTCTGGCAGCTTATGAGGTCAACATTAAGAATATTTTGGTCACCTAAATTCATCTATCATCAGTCTAGTTTCCGATACCAGGGCAAAATATTCCAGAAATGTTGCCAGAAAAATGTTGATCATCGAATGTTGACTATAAAAGCTCCCGTGTGATACCGGCTTTAATTCTGCAAATGTTCCACTATGTACAGTCGCGCTAATAATTCATGTCTCAGCTGTCATTACGTTTGGCGCTCTCTGTGCTGTATTATTGTCTCAGATTTTGAATAGAGTGGATAAGTGTAGGAGCATGCTTGTATATCTCACTCGAAACGAATAAATCAAGTTTTAGACATTGCTGATACCAATTATCGAAATATGCTTGGTGCCGAGACATCACTTATTAGCCCGACTGTACGCCCTTATGTATGTTTGTATATACTCAGGCACATACCCCATTGCTGGGGGTGGCCGACACGAGACAGAGCCCGAACAGAAACAACATTTAAGTTCCTATTCTCAGGGTCTGGGACCACTTTCGCGATCTCTCGCCCGTTTCTCTGTCTCGTCAAGTAGGAGAATTATACAAGGGTAGGAGGATTCCTAGCCCCCTGCCCCCAGATGGAAAAGTAGGAAGTAAATGAGACAGACAGAAACAACTAAGGTTGGGTAGAGGATGCCAAACCTCACTCTGGATAGGACCAGCCCTCACCTTTATGAATATTGTAAATGTAATTGATTCTCCATGACAATAACAAATTTTGAAATTGAAGTTGAAATTGAATTAAAGGCTATACTTTGGTGAACATGCTGTTGTTGTGGTGGTGGTGGTGGTGTATGATAGTGACTAATGCCCAAATGCCTTGTGACCCTGCCTCGCCTAGATCAAGGTAAGCTGGAAACGTTTAGGGGGGAGGGGCGTATATATTTCCTCACTTATATGTAATTTTATATTTGTCTTAGTTTCCTCCCTAGACCTCCATCAAGCTTAAAAAAACATCCATTAGATCCCCCTTCTATATTAATTTGTACATTTTTCGGTAGAAAAATTACCCGGCCGAAGCTCGATTCTTTCCAAATTACAGGCTCACTATCGTTCGCCAGGGAAAATATCGACACCTAAATAGCCTGAAAGGTCATAATATTAACAAAGAAATGGGGCGAAAGCTGTTAAAATCGCCAAACTAATGGGCCAAACGTCTTATAATCTGAAAACTAATGGGGCTAAGCATGAGGATGAAGGGGGACCAGAAAAACGGCCCATGTCCCCTTAAGTCATAGGATGAGTGACAGACAAATTGACCACTTGCGAGTTTCAGGCTATAAGGAAGTTGGAGCCGTAAACATTGATATTAGACAGAAATGCAATCATAATGTACGTTTCTGATGGATAACAAGTATGTGAAATTTTGGGTTTTATGTATATATATAAATGTACTACGACCGTATTTTAGCTGGTAAGTTCTGCTAAATATCAATGTACTACGACCGTATTTTAGCTGGTAAGTTCTACTAAATATCAATGTACTACGACCGTATTTTAGCTGGTAAGTTCTGCTAAATATCAATGTACTACGACCGTATTTTAGCTGGTAAGTTCTACTAAATATCAATGTACTACGACCGTATTTTAGCTGGTAAGTTCTGCTAAATATCAATGTACTACGACCGTATTTTAGCTGGTAAGTTCTACTAAATATCAATGTACTACGACCGTATTTTAGCTGGTAAGTTCTGCTAAATATCAATGTACTACGACCGTATTTTAGCTGGTAAGTTCTGCTAAATATCAATGTACTACGACCGTATTTTAGCTGGTAAGTTCTACTAAATATCAATGTACTACGACCGTATTTTAGCTGGTAAGTTCTGCTAAATATCAATGTACTACGACCGTATTTTAGCTGGTAAGTTCTGCTAAATATCAATGTACTACGACCGTATTTTAGCTGGTAAGTTCTGCTAAATATCAATGTCTACAGGTCCGACTTCCTTATAGAACGAAACTCGGAAGTTGGCAATTGAAGGAGAGAGTTGATTTGATTTGCCATTTTGTCTACCCTTGATTGGCTACAGTGTATGCCAAATAAGGCTTTATACAGTTGTTAGAATGACCTATGTTACTAAAGCCGGTATCACACGAGAGCTTTTATAGTCAACATTCGATGATCAACATTTGTCTGGCAACGTTTCTGGAGTATTATGCCCTGGTATCGGAAACTAGGCTGATGGTAGATGAATTTAGGTGACCCAAATAATCCAAATGTTTACTTTAAAAGCGCTCGTGTGATGTCGGCTTAAGAGGGTTTATTAAGATCGTATTTACCGATTTCAGTCGCATAGGTAGGTTGTAAATTAATCAAAATCTTCTAATGGTAACCAGACTATGATGAAAGTTATGTAATGGTGGTGAAGGGGTATGTTGTTAAGAAAGTTTATCGAGGTTTGCCACGCTCCCCATATAAAAAGCTGAAGGCATTTAGCCCTTCAGCCCTTCCTCTTAAATTACAGGCTCGCTATCGTTCGCCAGGAATAAATCGACACCTAAATGTCACGAAAGGTCTAAGAATTGACGGAAATGGGGCGAAGGTTCTTAAAATCGATACATTTATGGGGCGAACGTCTTAAAATATCAAAATTAATGGGGCTAAACATGAGGGAGAAGGAGGTACAGAAAAAAATCCTTCAAGTGGAAATCTCCCGTTAAGTGGAAGGAAAGAACAATATCATAATGTTCACCTTCTGGACACCATCAGACGATTTTATTTAACTTATAATCTACCTCGAGGGCTCAAAGGGGGTAAGTGCGATCTCAATAAACCCTCTGAATAATTTAGGTTCTTAAGGGGAGGAAGACCGTTTTTCTGGACCCCCTTCTCCCTCACGTTTAGCCCCATTTTTGTTAGATTATAAGACGTTCGGCCCATTAGTTTGGCGATGTTAACACCTTTTGCCCCATTTCGTTGTCAATTTTAAGACCTTTCATACCATTTAGGTGTCGATTATTTCCTGGCGAGCGATTGCGAGCCTGACATTTTAAGAGGAACCGGCCTTCGGCCGGGACATTTTTCTACCGAAAAATTTACAAATTTATCTTGAAGGGGGGTCTAGGGGTTGTTTTTCTAAGCTTGATGGAGGTCTAGGGAGGAAACTAAAAAAAATATATGAATAAATGAATTAATAGACCAAACAAACGGTCTTCCTCCCCTTAAGCTGCATAAAATCGTATAGTGTCAACCAGAATAAAAAAGGCGTCATGGTGCTGAAGGGGTTACGTTTGAGTTGAATATACAAAGGGATACAAAGGACTTAAGCCGGTATCACACGACAGTTATTATAGTCAACATTCGATGATCAACATTTTTCTGGCAACATTTCTGGACTATTTTCCACTGGTATCGGAAACTAGACTGATGACAGATGAACTTAGACAACCAAAATCATTTAAGCTGCCAGACCAGTGTTGAGGATACATTTTGAGGGAAAAAGCGCTCATGTGATACCGGCTTTACAAACTGCAACAGACCTATTGATCCTTAAGGGGAGATGGGTCGTTTTTCTAGACCCCCTTCTCCCCCATATTGAGCCCCATTAGTTTTCAGATTTAAGATGTTTGCCCCATTAGTTTGTCGATTTTAAGACCTTTCGCCCCATTTTTTTGTCAATTCGGTGCTATTTAGGTGTAAAAAAAAATCCTAGCGAACGATAGTGAGCCTGTAATTATAAAATGTACAAATTTATCTTGAGGGGGGTTCTAGGGGACGGATTTTAAGATGTTTGCCCCATTAGTTTGTCGATTTTAAGACCTTTCGCCCCATTTGTTTGTCAGTATTAAGACCTTTCGTGCTATTTAGGTGTCGATTTTTTCCCCCTGGCGAACGATAGTGAGCCTGTAATTATAAAATGTACACATTTATCTTGAGGGGTGGGGGTGGGGGGTCTAGGGGACGTTTTCTAAGTTTGAGGGAGGTCTAACAAGGAAACTCACTAGTAGTTCCTTATGAAGTGGTTGTTGTTGTTGCTGTTCCCCAGGCTGTCTAGCCGAGCAGCCCCAAGGCCATAACCGAGCGGCCCCACAAATCCCTCCCTGCTTACCACTAATAAAGCCCAGGTGACCGAAACCACTCCAAGGCGGGGAGCTGAGGAGGGTGCGGAAACGCCCGGAACACCAAAGCCCCACCCAAGGCCCTGTGCCCCTCAGCAATTATGAAGGGAAAGTTGAGGGGCAAAGGGCAAAATGTGACGTATTGGCTCCCAATCTGCCAACCTCTAGGTTGGCAGTAGGGAGGTCAATCTACGGAAGAGACGAGACGCCGTCACTTGAGATCTAGAATATAATTATGTAAGTAAAAGGAACAGTCAGAGTAAGCTATGGGTATGGCAGAGATCGCTCAGTTCTCACTCTGATAGACCAGTCCATCACCACTTATGCAGTGGTTAACGTATCTGATTAGTCAACTGATAATTAAAGAAACCACACTCACAATTCATAACTTATATGGCCTACTGTACATGGAGAGAAAGGTGACCTGGTCAATAGAAGGTTAGCCTATTTTTTTTTTTTTCGATTCATGTATCAAAATATATCCGCTTTGGTAGGCGGCACAACTTTTCCGCCTCCTCTCGTTTGTCCTTCAGTTTGTCTTCGGGGTCTTAAAATCGCCAAACTAATGGGGCTAAGCATGACGGAGAAGGGGGTCTAGAATAACCAAACCTCCCCCTGAAGGAAGGTTTGAATTTTGCTCCCTTGAAACCCCCCCCCCCCCTGTTTCACTCCATTATTTTGGAGATTTTTAGACGTTTCACCCTATTAGTTTGGCGATAATAAGACATTTCACCCCATTTCAGGTGTCAATTTGTTTGTGGGCCAGGGAATGCCAGCCTGTTTTTGTTAGCCTAGGGGACAAACTATAATACAACTGTTTTTGTTAGCCTAGGGGACAAACTATAATACAACTGTTTTTGTTAGCCTAGGGGACAAACTATAATACAACTGTTTTTGTTAGCCTAGGGGACAAACTATAATACAACTGTTTTTGTTAGCCTAGGGGACAAACTATAATACAACTGTTTTTGTTAGCCTAGGGGACAAACTATAATACAACTGTTTTTCTTAGCCTAGGGAACAAACTATAATACAACTGTTTTTGTTAGCCTAGGGGACAAACTATAATACAACTGTTTTTGTTAGCCTAGGGGACAAACTATAATACAACTGTTTTTGTTAGCCTAGGGGACAAACTATAATACAACTGTTTTTGTTAGCCTAGGGGACAAACTATAATACAACTGTTTTTGTTAGCCTAGGGAACAAACTATAATACAACTGTTTTTGTTAGCCTAGGGGACAAACTATAATACAACTGTTTTTGTTAGCCTAGGGGACAAACTATAATACAACTGTTTTTGTTAGCCTAGGGGACAAACTATAATACAACTGTTTTTGTTAGCCTAGGGGACAAACTATAATACAACTGTTTTTGTTAGCCTAGGGGACAAACTATAATACAACTGTTTTTGTTAGCCTAGGGGACAAACTATAATACAACTGTTTTTGTTAGCCTAGGGGACAAACTATAATACAACTGTTTTTGTTAGCCTAGGGGACAAACTATAATACAACTGTTTTTGTTAGCCTAGGGGACAAACAATAATACAACTGTTTTTGTTAGCCTAGGGAACAAACTATAATACAACTGTTTTTGTTAGCCTAGGGGACAAACTCTAATACAACTGTTTTTGTTAGCCTAGGGGACAAACTATAATACAACTGTTTTTGTTAGCCTAGGGGACAAACTATATTACAACTGTTTTTGTTAGCCTAGGGGACAAACTATAATACAACTGTTTTTGTTAGCCTAGGGGACAAACTATAATACAACTGTTTTTGTTAGCCTAGGGGACAAACTATAATACAACTGTTTTTGTTAGCCTAGGGGACAAACTATAATACAACTGTTTTTGTTAGCCTAGGGGACAAACTATAATGCAACTGTTTTTGTTAGCCTAGGGGACAAACTATAATGCAACTGTTTTTGTTAGCCTAGGGGACAAACTATAATGCAACTGTTTTTGTTAGCCTAGGGGACAAACTATAATACAACTGTTTTTGTTAGCCTAGGGGACAAACTATAATACAACTGTTTTTGTTAGCCTAGGGGACAAACTATAATACAACTATTTTTGTTAGCCTAGGGGACAAACTATAATACAACTGTTTTTGTTAGCCTAGGGGACAAACTATAATACAACTGTTTTTGTTAGCCTCGGGAACAAACTATAATACAACTGTTTTTGTTGGCCTAGGGGACAAACTATAATACAACTGTTTTTGTTAGCCTAGGGGACAAACTATAATACAACTGTTTTTGTTAGCCTAGGGAACAAACTATAATACAACTGTTTTTGTTAGCCTAGGGGACAAACTATAATACAACTGTTTTTGTTAGCCTAGGGGACAAACTATAATACAACTGTTTTTGTTAGCCTAGGGGACAAACTATAATACAACTGTTTTTGTTAGCCTAGGGGACAAACTATAATACAACTGTTTTTGTTAGCCTAGGGGACAAACTATAATACAACTGTTTTTGTTAGCCTAGGGGACAAACTATAATACAACTGTTTTTGTTAGCCTAGGGGACAAGCTATAATACAACTGTTTTTGTTAGCCTAGGGGACAAGCTATAATACAACTGTTTTTGTTAGCCTAGGGGACAAACTATAATACAACTGTTTTTGTTAGCCTAGGGGACAAACTATAATACAACTGTTTTTGTTAGCCTAGGGGACAAACTATAATACAACTGTTTTTGTTAGCCTAGGGGACAAACTATAATACAACTGTTTTTGTTAGCCTAGGGGACAAACTATAATACAACTGTTTTTGTTAGCCTAGGGGACAAACTATAATACAACTGTTTTTGTTAGCCTAGGGGACAAACTATAATACAACTGTTTTTGTTAGCCTAGGGGACAAACTATAATACAACTGTTTTTGTTAGCCTAGGGGACAAACTATAATACAAGTTTTTGTTAGCCTAGGGAACAAACTATAATACAACTGTTTTTGTTAGCCTAGGGGACAAACTATAATACAACTTTTTTGTTAGCCTAGGGGACAAACTATAATACAACTGTTTTTGTTAGCCTAGGGGACAAACTATAATACAACTGTTTTTCTTAGCCTAGGGAACAAACTATAATACAACTGTTTTTGTTAGCCTAGGGGACAAACTATAATACAACTGTTTTTGTTAGCCTAGGGGACAAACTATAATACAACTGTTTTTGTTAGCCTAGGGGACAAACTATAATACAACTGTTTTTGTTAGCCTAGGGGACAAACTATAATACAACTGTTTTTGTTAGCCTAGGGGACAAACTATAATACAATTGTTTTTGTTAGCCTAGGGGACAAACTATAATACAACTGTTTTTGTTAGCCTAGGGGACAAACTATAATACAACTGTTTTTGTTAGCCTAGGGGACAAACTATAATACAACTGTTTTTGTTAGCCTAGGGGACAAACTATAATACAACTGTTTTTGTTAGCCTAGGGGACAAACTATAATACAACTGTTTTTGTTAGCCTAGGGGACAAACTATAATACAACTGTTTTTGTTAGCCTAGGGGACAAACTATAATTAATACAACTTTCATTAATTTCTTAGGAGGTGCTTTCATCATATATAAGTATTTTTTATAATTATTGTATACATAATATTTTCCTCTTGCTTTTATATACCTATTTTATTTTAAATAATTTACAAGTGTTTTTACCCACATTAGTTCACTCTTAATAATTATGCGGAATTTCCCTAACTTTGGTAAGACTGCAGACAAGCCAGGCGCGCAGATATCAAGTAGTATTAAATAGGATTTATCATGGACTTGACTGTTACAGGCGCCTGTAACACGAAGTAATGTGCACATATTGGTAGGTAATGGACTAGTGCCAAGGATGTACACTCACGCGTACTAAAAGCTGCTCAGGGTTGGGGCCTTTCTTCCCCTCCTCCACCCTGGGCAGGTGGAAAGGGGGAGTCGTGTCCAAGTCTACCCCATCTTCCACCCCCCCCACCCCCCCACCCCCCGCAAACTATTCCCAACTCCCCCACCTTCCTCTAAGAGTGATTCATGCGAGGGTTGTGTATTATTATTATTATTATTATTATTATTATTATTATTATTTCGATCGATTTTCATCTTATTCAATATTTCAGTGTGATTTTATGTATACTATGCGAGGTTTATTACTCCTCAAGGGACTGGGGCTCTAGCAGAGAGGCTCCAGTCCGGACGGGTATTTTAGTTGGCCTGGCAACCAACATGGCAGTAAAGCTCTCTCACCTAAGAGTAATCCAGCCAGGTGCCCCATAGAACGGTCACAGGGACTGGTCAAACATTAAACGTTAGGAGTGGGCTTATCGGGGCACTGCAGCCACACTCCATTTATCGGTCCCCATCGCCTGGCATTACTCCAATTCCAGTCTCTGATAACCTACAAGCGTTAAATGGTGTTATTTATAGAGGTGTCCAAAGCTTCTCTTCCCACACATGAGGTAGCAGTAGGGTCCTTAATATTACCGTACGTGTGTGTGTAGAGTTGCCAATGTAGCTACTTTTCCGCTAGATCTAGAGGAATTTACTTCGGTCTAGACACAATTTTTTACATCTAGCGACATGAATTCTAGTGTTATTCTGTAGATTTGAGCCATCTCGAGTGATATTCTAGAGAGTGTAGCATTATTCTTGCGATTTTCGGCTTTTATTTACTATCTAGCGGACTTGATTTGGCAACCCTGTGTGTGTGTGTGTGTGAATAAAAGAGAAAAAGTCTTATAGCTAGACCTATAGGCAAAGTCGGACTAGATGTTGCTCGGATTCGCAGGGACGCTACTCCCTAAAAGACGGCCTAACCCCGTCTCACCTACGAGGGGCGATAGAGGGGGCGGGGGGCGTCTCCACCTTGGCCGACATGCACACCTTTTCCATATCGTGATAATATTGTCCTTGCTCTCAAATTATTCTTAAGGGAGCCCACCTCGCTTTTTGTTTTCTCTTTCTCTCGCTCTATTTTTGGCTTGTATCCATTCGGCCCCATTCAGCCTACTATTTTACGACGTTTACCCCCATCCAGGTGTCAATATTTTTTCTAGCGAGCGGTAGTGAGCCAGCATATATATATATATGTTTTGACAGCAAGCTAAATTTGTACATTTTTCGATAGAAAAATTTCTCCGGCGAAGCCGGATTTCTCCATACAATGCTGGCTCACTATCGCTCGCCAGGAAGAATTCGACACCTGGATGGGGATAAACGTCTGAAAACATTTGGCTGAATGGGGCCGAATGGATACAAGCCAGGGAAAGAGAGAAAAGGAGAGAAAGATAAAACAAAATCAGTGACCCCCCTTAACTGCATGAGAGGAAATTCACTTCCTGAGGGTGGGGGTCCTCGCCCTTCACATTCAGTGGAGGAAAAACATTATGCCCCAGCAGCCCCACATAGAACATTATGCCCCAGCAGCCCCACATAGAACATTATGCCCCAGCAGCCCCACATAGAACATTATGCCCCAGCAGCCCCACATAGAACATTATGCCCCAGCAGCCCCACATAGAACATTATGCCCCAGCAGCCCCACATAGAACATTATGCCCCAGCAGCCCCACATAGAACATTATGCCCCAGCAGCCCCACATAGAACATTATGCCCCAGCAGCCCCACATAGAACATTATGCCCCAGCAGCCCCACATAGAACATTATGCCCCAGCAGCCCCACATAGAACATTATGCCCCAGCAGCCCCACATATAACATTATGCCCCAGCAGCCCCACATAGAACATTATGCCCCAGCAGCCCCACATAGAACATTATGCCCCAGAAGCCCCACATAGAACTAGATTCTAACCATGAACAGATTTCTAACCCACCTCAAAAGCCACTCCAAAAGCTTCCTTTCTCTCCAAACACCCCTTTTCCCCTCTCAATACTCTTCCAAGCCACTCCAACAGCTTCCTCTCTCTCTTCAACACCTCTTCTTCCCTCTTAACACTCTTGCAAGCCACTCCACCAGCTTATATTTTCTCTAAGCACCCTCTCTCCGCTCCAAACACTCTTCGAAGCCACTCCACCAGCTTCCATTCTCTCCAAACACCCTTTCTCCGCTCCCAACACTCTTGCAAGCCACTCCAACAGCTTCCATTCTCTCCAAACACCCCTTCTCCCCTCTGAACACTCTTGCAAGCCACTCCAACAGCTTCCTCTCTCTCTCTAAACACCCCGTCTCACCTCCCAACACACTTCCAAGCCACTCCAACAGCTTCCTTTCCCTCCAAACACCCCTTCTCCCCTCTCAATACACTTCGAAAGGTAGATACGAGGTATATAGGCTTATCCCTCGATACCTTCACCATCACCATATACAGACTTATAACACACACAACAAAGCCACTCCAACAGCTTCATCTCTCTCGCAAACACCCCTACTCCGCTCAAAATACTCTGCCAAGCCACTCCAACAGCTTCCTCTCTCTCCAACATCCCTTCTCCGCTTTAAACACGCTGCCAAGGCACTCCAACAGCTTCCTCTCCCTCTCCAAATACCCCTTCTCCCCTCTAAACACTCTTCCAAGCCACTCCAACAGCTTCCTTTCTCTCCAAACACCCCTTCTCCCCTCCCAACACTCTTCCAAGCCACTCCAACAGCTTCCTTTCTCTCCAAACACCCCATCTCCGCTCCCAACACTCTTGCAAGCCACTCCAACAGCTTCCTTTCTCCCCAACACCCCTTCTCCCCTCTCAACACTCTTCGAAAGGTAGATACGAGGCGCCGTTGTAAAGGTTTATCCCTCCATGCCTTCACCTGATCTGACCTGACAGTTTCCGTGTTAGTATAATGCCAGAATAAAGCCTACCGTAATTATTGTCTAGCTAAAAATATAACACACACAACACACACACACACACACACACACACACACACACACACACACACACACACACACACACCTCCCCTATTCCAGTTTCTTCTAATTCGCAGGCTTTATTTCGCTCGCCAGTAAAAAAAAAAAAAAAAAAAAAAAAAAAAAAAAAAAAAAAACACTGAATGGGGTGAAACTCTTTATCTTGGCCAAACTAATAAGGCGAGACGTTTCGAAAATCGCGGAACTAAAGAGACGATAGAGGATCAGGAAGTTTCTCCACCTTGGCGGACATGCACACATTTTCCGTATGGTGATGAAATATTGTCTGGACCAAAATAATAATCCTCATTAGATCTTCATAAAGCTTGGGAAAAAAATAAATAAAATAAATCTCCACCCTTTCTCCACCCCGGCCTACATGCACACATCTCCACCCCGGCCTACATGCACACATCTCCACCCCGGCCTACATGCACACATCTCCACCCCGGCCTACATGCACACATCTCCACCCCGGCCTACATGCACACATCTCCACCCCGGCCTACATGCACACATCTCCACCCCGGCCTACATGCACACATCTCCACCCCGGCCTACATGCACACATCTCCACCCCGGCCTACATGCACACATCTCCACCCCGGCCTACATGCACACATCTCCACCCCGGCCTACATGCACACATCTCCACCCCGGCCTACATGCACACATCTCCACCCCGGCCTACATGCACACATCTCCACCCCGGCCTACATGCACACATCTCCACCCCGGCCTACATGCACACATCTCCACCCCGGCCTACATGCACACATCTCCACCCCGGCCTACATGCACACATCTCCACCCCGGCCTACATGCACACATCTCCACCCCGGCCTACATGCACACATCTCCACCCCGGCCTACATGCACACATCTCCACCCCGGCCTACATGCACACATCTCCACCCCGGCCTACATGCACACATCTCCACCCCGGCCTACATGCACACATCTCCACCCCGGCCTACATGCACACATCTCCACCCCGGCCTACATGCACACATCTCCACCCCGGCCTACATGCACACATCTCCACCCCGGCCTACATGCACACATCTTTTCCGTGTTTAATACCAGTATATTTGGATCACTAGAACTGCTTGGGAGGAAAGGGGGGGGGGGGGGGGTACTAATGAAGGCAAGAGGCAAACATCCGAAACTTTCACATTAATGAATATAGAAATGAGTGATATTTTGATGACTTCGATTTCTATATTTCGACTCACTGGATGGAAACTGATTACTATTTGGTGTTTTGGAAAGAGCAGCATACCACGTTTGCCGGTCCCCCATGGATTAAGTAACACCCCGTTCTTAACATTAATCAACAATTACAAACCCCAATGCACTTGAATAAACTAATGAAAGCATATGGTCTTCCCGGGATTCGAACTCTGGACACCACACCCCATTGATAACAGACTCTCAACGTGATCAACCTGAGTCTTAGCCCCTTCTGTACCGGCGACATCATTTTCATTTTATTCTGGCAACTATTGAACGATTTTATTAAGATTAAAAAAAGGTAGCCAGCAATTAAGAAGCTTCGAACTATCTCACTTAACCCTTTGTACTACCACAGATCCTTCTTAAACTGCACAAAATCGTCAAAATATAGCTAGCATATAACTAAAAACATGTCTCGGTATTTACTTTGTTCCCTAGACATCCATCAAGCTTAAAATTACACCCCCTAGACCCCCTTTCAAGATAAATTTGTAAATTTTTCGGTAGAAAAATGTCCCGGCCGAAGGCCGGTTCCTCTTAAATTACAGGCTCGCTATCGCTCGCCAGGAAAATATCGACACTTATATGGCACGAAAGTTCTTAAAATTGACAGAAATGGGGTGAAAGTTCTTAAAATCGCCAAACTAAAGGGGGCGAGCATCTTAAAATCTAAAAAGCAATGGGGCTAAACATGAGAGAGAAAGGGGTCCAGACAAAAATCCCTCGAGTGGAAATCTCCCCTTAATGGTCAGTTATTCGCACGTTCCTTATGTCCAATTCCTGATATTCGCACGTTCCTATGTCCAATTCCTGATATTCGCACGTTCCTTATGTCCAATTCCTGATATTCGCACGTTCCTTATGTCCAATTCCTGATAAATATAAATAATCGATTAATTACTATCATTTATATATTCGACTTTGTGTCATTGATATTAAGATCGTGATACAAGTCAATAAAAATAATTGATTATCGGTATTTACCGGTACATCCATCTACAGTACAGATTTTGTCTGTGTGTGTGAAGGAGACAAAAGGCAAAGTTACCTGTAACAAGTGTCTTCCCCAAAGTTGAAAGAGTGAGAGCCAAATTATGCATTTTTTTTAATGTACATTATTGGAAAGAAGAGTGGTGTGCTTGTTTAGTGAGGTTGAATGGATGGGAAGAGGAGGCGTTTGTGAGAGTTAGCTGGATTACTCTGTGTGTGTGTTTTTTTTGTTTTCTTTTTTTATATTCCAACTACTCCCTCTCGGGCATAGGCTGAGAGCCTGTTATACATTGCACGGTGAAGCCCGTGAGGTCTTGTTCCAGCCTAGGTGAGACACAAACAGAAACAGTGAGGGAGGCCAGACGAATGAAACAGGAGTTCCAGCAACTCCTTATCACATGCCTATGAGACCTCCCCTGGGTATTGCCCTACTCGATTGGTGCCTACAATCTCTCCACCAGCAGCTGATCAAAGGGTCGGCGGATCGAGCCTGCACTGTTAAAATGGTATTGGTAGATGTCTAGCCCGGGCAACTTGACCTAGCAATTCGTGACAAACGCCTAATGTTCATGTCCACCCCTTCTCGGGACTTTTGGCGTCTGACAAAATAAAATAATAATAATAATAATAATACAAAAATGAAAAGATAGTAAAAAATAGATAAAAATAAATAGATTATAATGTCCTTGATCTCAATTATTCTTAACTGCATGAGATCAATTTACTTCCTGGGGGGGGGGGGGGGGGCTCGCCCTTCACATGCAGCGGTAAAAAACAATATGCCCCACATATAACTAGATTCTAGCCATGAGCAGAAATAAAAACAATAATGCTTTATTAATGGTATTGCCAATATCTATCTATCTATCTAGCTATCTGTTTATATATATATATATATATCAATATACTCAGGCCCAATCCCCACTTTTCCTTTTTTTTTTCGGGGGGGGGGGGGGGCGACTCAAGACAGAGCCAGAATAGGGACAACACAACAGAAACTAATACACACGAAAACAAAATACAACTTCACACACACTATGGACAATATGGATGTCAAAAAATACTTCACAATTGGTCACTCAAATTACACTAGATGAAATGGTTGTAAGATCATTGGAAAGCCTTCTCACTCACATGGGGCGAAGCATGTCTTTTTTAACCCCTTCCATAGCGGCGACCTATTTTGTATTTGATTTAAGGGGGGATGGGCCGGTTTTCTGGACCACTTTCTCCCTCATGTTTAGCCCCATTAGTTTTCAGATGTTAAGATGTGTTGCCCAATTAGTTAGTCGATTTTAAGACCTTTCGACCCGTTTCTTCGTCAATATTTAGACCTGTCGTGCTCTTTAGGTCTCGATGTTTTCCCTGGCGAACGATAGTGAGCCTGTAATGTTGGAAGAACCGATTTTTCTATCGAAAAATGTACACATTAATCTAGAAGGGGGATCTAATGGATGTTTATTTAAATTTGATGGATTTCTAGGGAGGAAACTAGAAAAATAATGAATATATGCAAAAATAATGAGTACATGCAAAAATCGCCCAAAAAGTTAACCATCTTAAGCTACATTTAGACGATTTTATGAAGCTTAGGGAAGATATGTGGTAACTAAAAGGATTCATTGAGATAGTCCATAGCCATTTTATGTGTAGACGTCCTTCCTAAGCTGAGTAAAATAGCTCAATAGTTGCCAGAATATAATAAAAAAGAAGTTACATTTAGACAATTTTATGAAGCTTAGGGAAGATATATGGTAACTAAAAGGATTCATTGAGATATTCTATAGCCATTTTATTTGTAGACGTCCTTCCTAAGCTGAATAAAATAGCTCAATAGTTGCCAGAATATAATAAAACAAAATTATCGGTCACGAAGGGGTTAATCGATTGATACACTTATGGAATGGACTACCCATACTCGATTTTTTTACCAGCTGATGGCAAATTGAATCCCTTAGTAGCTGATTTCTCGATACTTAATGGACATATATGCAACTACTATGGCTGTGTGTCGTATCAATGCCAAGTTTTCATAAATAACATCATATTTTGCCTCAAATTCTACCTTATAACTGAATAACACAGATAGAAACATGGCAATTTACCCTCAGCTGGAAACCAATAGACTATAGTATTGTAATCGAATGTAGTACTGTTCAAACTATAACAACAAACAGTTTAAGGGGATAGTACGCACTTTTTCGGGACCCCCTTCTCCCTCGGTGTTTAGCATATTAGTTTTGAGGTTTTGAGACTTTCGTTCCGTTAGTTTGGCGATTTTGAAACCTTTCGCCTATTTTTTTGTCAGTATTAAGACCTTTCGTGCCCTTTAGATGTCGATTTTTCCAGGTGAGCGATAGCGAACCTCTAATTTTAGAAGGAACAGGCCTTCGGCCAGGAGATTTTCTACCGAAAAATGTACAAATGTATCTTGAAAGGGGGTCTAGGGGGTGTTTTTCGAAGCTTAATGGAGGTCTAGCGAGGAAATTCAAATATAAATAAATAAATAAATAGATATATAAACCAAAAACCAAGCACTACCCCCTTAAATGTATATCTCGCTCAACTGCATTTACAAACGAATAACGCCAATCTATACTGTGCTATCCTTTCCTATTTTCACATAGGCTCTGTAGTTTAGTTAAAAGCAGTCTCGTAAGTTCAATATATATGTTGTTGCTTGTTTTCCTTTGTATTCCTTTGATTGTGTGGGTAGGCTACTTGGGTGTGTGTGAGGGTGGGGGGGGGGGGGAGGGGAAGGGTGCTAGTGTATGTATGTGTGTATTAATGTGCGTATGTATGTATGTACAGTATGTATGTATGTATAAGGGTATTTCTTGCCTGGCATAGTGTGTGTGTGTGTGTGTTGTGACGCTTCTGCATAGTAGCCACGTGCGGGCATGCGCGCGCGTCGGCTGCCCAGCCGTTTAGAAACCGGCTGGTGGCAGCCGGCCGGCAGGCTTTTCCTTAGTATATATCCTACGACAACGTAACTAATGTCTGGGATATTCTTATGTTGTTTCACAGCTTGTAGCTGCCCTTATTCTTAACCAACGCATCTTAGTATATTTTATTCTCGATAGTTGATTGTTTCATTATAATATATAAGATGTAAGTCTAGTGAGAGTGGGAGGAGACGAGCGGGAGAGAGAGACCGGCTGGGGGACGTTGCTTCGCGCGGAGAGTCCAGCTTGGGACGAGCCTGAAGCGTTGCCACATGCATTTGATTGCAACGTTAGGCTTAGTTTCGACTCACGCACGGGGTAGAGGATTTTGACCCAGCAACTGTGTTGAGTGTTGCCAAGCCTGGGATGTATTCTGCATGCCTAGGCTGGGGTCTAGACAGATTCAAGACTCAGAGCTCACCTCATTGTCGTACCCTTCGGACCCCCTTGATATCTATCCCTCTCAACCCCACTTAGAAACTTTCTCTCTTACTTTGTATACCTTCTTTCCACTACTTCACCAATCTATTTAATTACCCCATCCCCTTGATAGACCTTATATCTATTATTGTATTAATGACGAGCTCTCAGATAACTAGATAGGATTTTGGGCCTTATGCAGGGATAAAATTGTTAATGAGACCTAGGAAGCTTTTTTGTTGTCTCATATTTGGTGGTTTCATGCTTGCTAGTGTGTTCTTGTGTCAGGTTAGCAGGGGCTAGACCGGAGGGGAGGCTTTTTGCGATCCTTTAAGTAAAGTCTGCTGGTGCGAGTCCCGTGGACCCGCACGACTGTACTAGGATACAAAGGAGTACAAAGGAGTACAAAGGAAATCAAGCAACAACACTAGTGACCCTTCTAGGCTGCTTGTCCTCCAAAACACTGAGGATCAAGTGTCCAAACAGTGGTTTAGAGTGGGTAAGGGAACATTGGAAAGGGAACTACTGCCCTAGAAACTAATGTCCGTGGCAGGATTAGGAAGTTAGTAGGGGACAGATGGGTTAGTAACTGAGGGGGGGATAAAATAAAGTTATTCATTTACAAACGCAGTCAGTCGCGGGTTTGATGCGAGATATTTGTCTAAGCGGAATTTAAATGAATCAACGGTGCTGCAGTCTATAACGTCTCGGGGAAGCCCATTCCACAAGTTGACAACTCGATTGAAAAAGAAATTCTTAGATTCGTGTGAGTTAAAAGATTTACCAATAATTTTTGCAACCGTTTCCCCGCGTGTAATTAGATTGGTGGATAGTGAAGTACTTACTACAGTTCATATTGTCGATGCCTTTGATGATTTTGAACACTTGAATTAAGTCACCTCTTAATCTGCGCTGGGTTAAAGGAAATAGATTTAATTCTCTAAGACGCTCTTCGCTCTTCGTATGGTTTGTTCTTTAGGCTAGGTATCATTTTGGTAACTCTACGTTGAACTCGTTCTAGCTTGTTTATATCTTTTTGGTAATAAGGGCACCAAGATTGAACGCAGTATTCCAGAAGAGGGCGGACTAAGGAATTGTAAAGGGTTAGGATAACTTCTTTGGATTTATGCTCAAATGACCTGCCTATAAAGCCAATTATTTTGTTTGCCTTCTTAACAACTTCTGAACATTGTTGACTCGGTTTTAGGTTACTCGATATTGTTACTCCCAGATCGGTTTCTCTGTTTACATTCTTAAGCTGAGTGCCATTCATCGAATAGTTTGCTTTCTCATTTAGGTATCCGATATCTAGTACTTTACATTTATCCGCATTGAAACTCATTTGCCAAATTTGGGCCCAACATGACAATTTATCTAGATTGTGTTGCATATCGTCAACTTGTTCTTTTGAGAGTACGCTATTTGCAATTTTTGTATCGTCAGCAAATTTTGAGATTGTACAGGTGAGACTCTCATCTATGTCGTTGATGTAAATTAGAAAGAGAATTGGTCCTAGTACCGATCCCTGGGGTAACCCGCTACTTACATTGGTCCATTTAGATGCCTTACCGTTTATGACTACTCTTTGCTTTCTGTCGCTGAGCCAATTTTCTATCCATTTCAACACACCGTCTTGTATTCCATGCGCTTTTAGTTTTAGCAGTAAACGTTTGTGGGGAACTTTGTCAAAGGCCTTTTGAAAATCAAGTTATATAATATCTACAGCTTTACTCTCATCGTAGAGGTTGAGGATATCGTGGAAGAAGTCTAAGAGGTTTGTTAAACAGGAACGTTTTTTTACGAAAGCCGTGTTGAGTATCTTTAAGTAAGTTATTTGCCTCTAAGTGATTTACGAGTCTGTCTCTTATGACCGTTTCTAGCATTTTACATACAATTACATACATTTCAGGGGAGGTGTGGTGGAGTGGTCATGCCACTGGACTGGTAATCCAATGGACCCGGGTTCAAATCCCGATATGTCAATGGGAAGATATTATTGGGATTGAATTTGTGCTGTACCTAGTATCAGTGCATTACCACAAAGCCCACCGAAATGCCAAAAAAATACCCTCATTGTTCTCTGATTAAATAACACTGTATGAATATTCCCATATTCAAAATATGTTACAGGGGGACAATGCCTAGTGAGTTCACTGCTCAATAGGTGGCGTTCTGAGAGTGAGGGTCTGAGTCTGGAGGGTGAGACAGTGAAGCACTTGAGCGAAGCAACCAGCCGCTTCAGAGATGGAGCTGCTTCGAGCCATGATGGATGCTTCGCATGTCTCACTTTCCAGACTGGAACAAGACCTCACGGGCTTCACCGTGTTGAGCGGAGGAATGTACAGGCTCTCAGCCTATGCCCGAGAGGAGTAGTTGGAATCTAGAAAAAAAAAAAAAAAAAAAATTGAGGTTAAGCTAATTGGACGATAGTTACTGGGTAGGGATTTGCTGCCTTTTTTTAATATCGGTGTTACGTTGGCTAGCTTCCACTGATCAGGCATAGTCCCAAACTGCAAGGATTCATTGAATAGCAATGTCAGTGGTTTGGAGAGCTCATCCTTAGCTTCCTTTAGAACTCTAGGCGAGATTGTATCAGGTCCAGGCGTTTTATTTACCTTGAGTTTATCTAAACAATTCAATACTTCTCTCTCTGTCACGGTGATATTGCTTAGAACATCTGAATTATCAATCTGAATCGGCGATGGTGTAGGGATATCACTGAGGTCTTCGGTTGTAAAAACTGATGCAAAGAAGGTATTGAGGGCATTACTCATTTGTACTTCGTCTTTGGTGTATTCTCCATTTTCATCGACTAACGGTCCAACAGTTGAAGTAACTACTTTTTTCTTTCTGATATAACTATAGAATTCTTTCGGGTTTGTTTTACTTTGATTCGCAACATGTAACTCCAGGGTCTTTTTACTTTGCTTAATTAACTTTTTGGCTTTGCGTCGTAGCTCTACAAATTTCACCCGTTCTTCGTCATTTTGTGAGGATTTTAATCTATCATTAGCAAATTTTTTAGCAAGCAGACAGTCTGAAATATCTTTATTCCACCATTTGGGCTTATCATTATGGCCTGGACGCCGTATTTTCGATGGTATGCAGTCTTGCACTGCCTTAAGGTAAGTGGTTGTGAAACACTCCCAAGATGTATTTATGTCGTTATTGTTAGTCAGAAAGCTCCAGTCAGTTTCTTTAAGCTTTGATTTAAGTTTATGAAAATTTGCTTTCTTGAAATTAGGGACTTTCTCAATGCTGCTATTTGATTTGTTACTAGTAAACTTTAAAGTGAAAGTTATCGTACGATGGTCGCTGTTACTGAATTCATCACCAACATTCAAATTCTCTATTAATTCTTCTTTTGTTGCGAGTACAAGGTCAAGCACATTATTACCACGGGTCGGAGATTGTACAAATTGAAAAAGTGAACTCTCTTGCAAGTTAGCATAGAGGTCGTGGCCAGAGTGTGAAGTAAGAATATCGCCCCATTTAGTCACGGGTAAGTTGAAATCGCCAAGAATTACGGTATCTTGTATGTTAGTTATTTCTGCAATTTGTTCATAAATTTCACTGCCAGTTTGCACTGATTGAGATGGGGGTCTGTATAATAAAGCTAGTGTTATTTTAGTTCCTCGTTTATTATTTAACAGTACGTAAGATATGTCTATATTCGCAATTTGAGGTTTTGACATTAAGACGGGATTAAGACTTTCCTTTATAAAAAACAGAACTCCTCCTCCATTTCTCTGATCCGACTTTTCTCAAACATTGTATAACCAGGAAGCGTATATTCGGCTAAAAAGTCTCTGTCTTCCGTATTTAACCAAGATTCTGTAATGCCGATTATATCATAATGTTCTGTAAACACGATTTCCTCTAGATCTGAAAATTTATTGCGTATGCTACGAGCATTTACATAAAACACCTTAAGAGTATTAGAGTTGGATGTTACCGATTGTGCATTGTCTGAATTTTCAGTTCGTATTTGACTTACACTACCCTGTCTGGGGTCTGGTTGACCCCGTTTTTTGAACGGAAATCCTTGACTGCATCGTTCAGCAGACGACCAAGACGTGCAGCTCCTACTTCATTGAGATGTACACCATCTCCTGAAAACAAAGATTTATCATAGTAAAAATGATCCCACGTGTCGACAAAGCCGATGTCCTCCTCCCTGCAGAGTTTGGCTAGTCGGCGATTTGTACTGGTAGCTATGTTGTAGAATCGGTTTTCTACATCAATCCGGGGAACAATTCCTGAAATTAAGATTCTATTAGATTTTTCCTTGAAGGACCTGATCAGCCGCCGGTACTTGCAAAGTAGTTCCTCTGACCGCGTCCGTTGGACATCGTTAGATCCAACGTGGATGACGTATGTAGTGCTTGCGGGGGCGAGCCTGGAAACCTCTTCCACAGCCGCAACAATGTCGTCCACGCCGCCACCTGGGATACAGAATCGCTTTCTGGTCCTGGGTGCCCTGGCGCAGAACTCGGTTAGTTGGCCACGGACCATGGAGTCGCCCACAAGCCGAACTTCTTCCGTTTCCTCTTCCTCGTCAATAGCCAGAATTTTGAAGCGGTTTTGGCATGTTGTCGGGATGACCTTTCTGGTACTGGTACTGGGATGCACATTGTTTCTCACTAACTGAAAATTGTCCTGGGGGGGAGTGAGAGTAGAGTCATTATTATTTTCTGCAACATCTAAGGTAGCTGCTGGTGTGGGTACCGGTACCGGTACTGTATGCACTGGAATGGCGGTTGACATCGTAGTGGTTTCTTGGGCCGAGGGCACTCCTACGTTGAGTGTGGCAAATTCTTGAAGGGATTCAAGCTTCGTAGTCAGGGCATCGATCTTGCGGTAAGCTGCATTCAATTCATCCGCAATCTTCTCTCGGAGCTGGCAAAATCTACAAATTTGGACATCAGTATCAACAAACATGGTAGGGCCAAATTTACCGGAACAACTCGTGCAGGTTCGTTGCGGCGCCATGACAATATAATCACAATATGCCTGAAAATCACACAACTTTATGGTAGCAAAATGGTACAATTAAAGCCTGAAAATCACAAAAAATGTATGTTAGCAATGTGATACAATTAATTCCTGAAAATCACACAAAATTTTGTTAGCAATATGATAAAATTAATATGCCTGTAAAATCACAAACAATATGTTAGCAATAGAACACAATTTATGCCTGAATAAAACAAAAAATATTGATGTTAGCAGTATGACACAGTTAAAGCCTGAAAATCACAAATGGACTAGAAATTTGTTACAAAATGTACTGGAAAAAAAAGTGGGAGGGTTAATGTAGCCTAGTGAGAAAACTGGAAAACAGTAGACAGTACAGTAACAACAAATATTGTTTAGCAATATGGTACAATTAATGCCTGTAAATCACAAAAAAAGAATATGTTAATCACAAGAACACAATTTATGCCTGAAAATATAAAACAAATTTATGTTAGCAGTATGACACAGTTAAAGCCTGAAAATTGCAAATGGACTAGTAATTTGTTACAAAATTTACTGGAAAAAAAAGTGGGAGAGGGTTAATTTAGCCTAGTGAGAAAACTGGAAAGCAGTATACAGTACAGTAACAAACAATATTGGTTAGCAATATGGTACAATTAATGCCTGTAAATCACAAAAAGAATATGTTGATCACAAAAAGAATATGTTAGCACTAGAACACAATTTTATGCCTGAAAATTAAAGTAAAATGATGTTAGCAGTATGACACAGTTAGGCTAAAGCCTGTATATTAGTTTATACAGTGGTCGACACAATACTAATAATAGAGTTAGTAATATCCCTCCCTGGCAAGAGTGTGAGAGGCCTATTATTATGGTGACAAGTATCTGAAATGCGATTAATAAATAGGCTATCAAAAAGTATTACAGTAACTAAATTATTCTAACCCAATATTAAAACTATCTTGACAAATGTTAGGGTGCGATTTATATAGATAACCAAGATAAAAAGTTCAACCAAGTACAGTATTGGCTAGACTTTGATATATAAAATACAAGAAGAGGGTTTGTTTATGCGTACACAGGTGGGGCTGGTATCGGCGGCGTCTCTACTAACTTGACAAATAGAATTTTGAAAAACAAACGTTTATTAGTCAAAACTACAGTACAATGTCATGCAAGATAACTACTGGGTGGTTTGCTAAGCACTTAACTACAGTGAGGGCTAAAATATCTATCTTAGAGCGTCGGTCGTCACTAACCGGTACAAATGTAAACAAAAACAGTCTCGATAAACAAACGTTTATCAGTCAAAAACACAGCAAAATTACATGCAAAACAACTACAGGGTAGTTAAGCTAGAGCTTAGCTACAGCTCATGCAAACAAATAAGGGGATGAGTAATGGAGTACTCAAGTTATGGTCAAATTTCGAGCAGCGAGAGCGAAGTGCTGTTGGCGGGTTGGCGCGTCGGACTCGAGTGTGAGTCTGGGGGCATTTTCTTGTCTGTGTCCCTGTGTGTCTAGCGTTGTGTTGTGTGAGGGCCATTGCCTAGTCCACTCAGCACTGCGCTAGCACGTCTTGCTTTTGTTTTAGGGTTGCCAGGAGAGAGTCAGATACTTGCGATCTGAGTCTCTCAAGAGAGCACCCTTTCAATTAGAGTAATTTGGCGCACAGACCTGGGAACGTCCCTAGGCTAGAGCAGGTGGCTCAGCCCGGGTATCCGAAGCCTATATCCTTCCGGCTAGACCTCTGCCACCTGGCAGATTAACAGCTAGGGGTTTATTATCTCTGTATGCTCGTTATTGTGCCACAGTTTACCGTTTTTGTGAGCATTGTGAGTCAGGGTGTGGCTTAGAGACTCTGTCCGAGCAGGCTTGCCTGACTTAGAGTGAGAAGCACACCTGTATGTGGTTATGTTGCGAGTTGCTGCCTTTATTTAATTATACCTATGCCATTATACACTGTATGTCCTATCACTAGTATTTATTCCTGCTTATGAGTTAAGAGTTCTCTAAATCCGTAACGTACTTTCTTTGATAAGCATCAGATCCTACAGTAGCCGCATGCAGTTTAGAAACCCGCATCTTGTCTACCTGTACGATGTTTTGAGGACTGTTTGCTTTCACCTTCTTTCACGCAGGGGTGATTAGTTGTATTAATTAACGTAACGTTAAATGTACTTTCTTCTAGTTTGTTATTAAATTGTTTCTGCAATTTAATTCCGTTATCTATCTTTTCTTTGAAGCTTTAAGTCAACTTAATTGTGTGATCTTTTATATAGCCTGCTTGACTATCAGCAGTCTATAGTGCGTGCACCCTGTAACCGAGTCATAGGATACCTTGTTGTCCAGGCAGGACTCTTGACGGTTTAGGGTGGTTTGTTGCCTGGGTTTATAGATAAGGGTTGGATCTAGCGTTTTCCGTTGTTGCTTGTTGCCGCATACCTAGCCCAATAGAAAGAGCCCAGTGTTTATATATACCAGGACGTAACAGTGTGTGTGTGTGTGTGTGTGTGTGAAAACTAATTGGGCTAAACATGAGGGAGAAGGGGGTCTAGAAAAACAACCTTTCTCCCCTTGATGGTATTGTGTTGTGTGGTTAGGTATTAAACACTCAGGATATTCTGTTGTTGCTTGACCGTTGTAGTAATGACATTGGCCTGTTCGAAGTTGGGAGTTTGGGGTTGGAAAGGGATAATTTACGATCTTGTATTTTGTTTTTCTTGGGATTTATCTACTGTGGATTATTCCATTTTCTGTGGATGGGTTCTTGAAATCTGCTCGGTTCCTGTATAATAATTATAACAAATATTACTACTACTAATATTAATACTACTACTACTACTACTACTACTACTAATGATAATAATAATAATAATAATAATAATAATAATAATAATAATGATGATAATAATAATGATGATAATAATAATAATATATAATACTACTACTAATAAAAATAATAATTAATAATAATCATAATCGTCTGGTTACTTATAAAGCGCCCATATCTCCTCCTTCGAGGATTCACAAGAGCATGACCTTCTTTAATAAAACATAGACCATCACCCATCTACCTTGCTCAAGGAGACGGTAACCGCCCGCTATATCCCAACAAAACTTTTCAACTTGAACGGGGATTGAACGCGAGTCTACAGGATGGGAAACAGAGATGCTATCAACTGGGCCAACACAAGGCAAAAAAACAAAAACAAAAGTCGTCCCACATAACTAAAGAGGTTAGTATTATTTGATGTATGACTCCAGAAAAAATGAGGCTAATGTTTCCTTGAGCAGGTCACCTTTCTCTCCATGATATGCTGATGCTGATGTTGTTATTATTCGTACCAGTCCAGTGAGGCACATATGATGAATGATGCGGTACGGTCGCGCTAATAAATCATGTCTCAGCTGTCATTACGTTTGGCTTGCTCTGTGCTGTATTAATGTCTGTCAGATGTTGAATAGGGTGGGAAATTGAAGGAATATGGTTGTATATCTCACTCAAAAAGAATAAATCATGTGTAAATATTGCTGATACCAATTATTGATCAAAACATAATTGGTGCCGAGACATCACTTATTAGCGCGACTGAACTTGTCAATGATGCTTCTAGTCCATGAACCACTTAACCCCTTCTGTACGTCTGTACGTCTTTTTCATTGGATTTCAGCTACATTTAGACGATTTTGTAAAGCTTAGGAAAAGATTTATGGTAGCAAAAAGCAGTAATTTGCGATAGTCAGTAGCCTTTTTTTTAATGGGCAGAGGTCTTTCCTAAGCTGAAAAAAATCGTCTAGTAGTCGCCAGAATATAATGAAAAGTACATCACCGGTATAGATGGGGTGAAGGGGTAGTTTTTTTTTTTCGTTCTATTTATTCAGTTATTCATATATTTTGTAGTTTACTCGCTAGACCCCCATCAACCTTAAACAACATAATAAATTAAAAAAAAAAAATAACATCCATTTGGAGTGTGACCATCTTGGAGTGTGGCCGTTTCGGAGTGTGGCCGTTTCGGAGTGTGGCCGTTTCGGAGTGCGGCCGATTTGGAGTGTGACCATTTTGGAGTGTGGCCCTTTCGGAGTGTGGCCGTTTTGGAGTTTGGCCGTTACAGAGTGTGGCCGTTTCGGAGTGTGGCCGTTCCGACTTGAAACCCTTTATCTCGACACGACATGGTGAAAAAATGGATGAGACCAGTTTTCATGAGACGTGAACCAAATTATTAAGTCTTCACGAGTTCATGCCCTGAGAGAGAGAGAGAGAGAGAGAGAGAGAGAGAGAGAGAGAGAGAGAGAGAGAGAGAGAGAGTGTCAGAGTGAGTGGGTCAAGTAATATGGGGAGAGAGAGAACGCGAGAGTATGTATAAGTGTGTGTGTGAGAGAGAGAGAGAGAGTGTGTGTATGTGTGTTTTAAAGAACCCGTGCCTGATAATATTTCAAAATCACGCAAATCAGAATCTTTAATGTGTTCGTCTCACTATCCATATTACCTCTACAATGATTACCTCACCTGTTACGTATAAATAATAAGTGCCCGTGTGAAGGAAGACGGGTCACCACAACAAGAAATACCTGATGGCGGAGTGCGCCCAATAGCAGTAGGGAACACCTTCCGCCGCCTTGCCACAAAGGTGGGTTTGAAACCACTCTCGAATGGCCTAGGTCAACACTTAAGACCAGTTCAACTAGGTTTCGGAACTCCAGGGGGGTGTGAAGCTGCTGTACACGCAACCCGCACCTACCTCAGCCAAGCCCAAGAAAAACGAGTGCTTCTAAAGATTGACATGCGGAACGCATTCAACAGCATTCGCAGGGATGTCTTCCTCCGTGCAGCTCAAGAACACATCCCCACTCTGTACCCCCTACTTTGGCAGGCTTATTCCAAACCTTCAATCCTGATTTTTGGCGAGATGGTAATCCCATCAGCGACCGGATTACAGCAGGGAGATCCAGGTGGTCCTGCTCTTTTCTCAATAGGGGTGGATGCAGCAGCTAACAAAGTAAGGTCAGAACTGAATGTATGGTACCTGGACGATGCAACCTTGGGTGGGTCAGTAGAGAACGTTCTAACCGACCTAAATAACATCGTAACTGACCTCGGCCAGGCCGGGCTAGTGATAAATGACACCAAATGTGAACTTGTCCTCCTCAACCACACACGTGAACAAGGAGAAGAGACTCAGGCCCTGTTTCGAAACATATTGCCAGATGTAAAGATCCTTCAGGAGCACCAGCAAACCCTATTAGGTTCCCCACTAACTCTGGCAGCAATCCCACCAGCACTTCAAGTTAAAAAGGAGGAGCTTCAACATCTCGTGAGTCGCCTGATACACATCGATGCCCACTCAGCTCTGGCCCTGCTCAAGAACTGTTTCTCCATCCCAAAACTCCAATACCTCCTGCGCACATCGATGACTTACACGAACAATGGTGGCCTCCAAGAATTAGACAGCATAATCCGAGAAGCAGTGACCAGCATCACCAACGTGGAATTTAAAGAACGGGCCTGGACACAAGCCACCCTTCCTGTCCGCCTCGGGGGCTTGGGCATACGGAGAGCCTCGGATATTGCCTCCCCAGCCTTTATCTCTTCCCTCATCGCGACCAATGACCTCGTATTGTCCATCCTTTCTTCTCAACCCGGAACAACACTTAATGGGGACGTAACAGCAGCGATTAACACCTGGAAGGGAAGTACAGGAGTAGAGGAGGAGCCTCAGGGTACCTCCAGGAGCAAGCAGAAAGCGTGGGATACCATCTCGGCGAAGAAAACTCAAGAAAATCTCCTAACCAATGCAGACCAGGTTGCAAAAGCACGCCTCCAGGCAGCCGCCCGTTCGGAGAGTGGCTTGTGGTTACACGCCATCCCCATCCCACCTCTTGGAACTCACTTGGATGCTGAAGCGCTCCGGGTTGCCATCGCGCTCAGAGTGGGTGCGGCAGTTTGTCACCCACACACTTGCAAGTGTGGTGGGTGGATGGATGCTCAAGGTCACCATGCCTTGTCATGTAATTACAACGCAGGCCGCCTGCCAAGACACTCTGCACTAAATGATGTCATAAAACGGGCCCTGCAGAGTGCTAACCGTGCATCAATCCTCGAACCACATGGACTTCACAGAGAAGACGGCAAACGGCCAGATGGGATGACCACTTTCCCTTACAAGAATGGCCGGTGCCTCGTGTGGGATGCCACGTGTTGACACTTTCTCCATAACCAACACCGCCAGAAACGCCGACGAAGCAGGTGAAGCCGCCCGGATAGCAGAAAATAAAAAGCGAGAAAAATATCAAGCCATCGCCAGAAATCATCAGTTCGAGCCCCTGGCATTCGAAACTTCAGGAGTCTTCGGCCCTACCACCCTTAAGATGGTGAATGAAATAGGCCGTAAAATCAGAGAAGTTTCAGGAGAACCCCGGGAAACCCTCTGGCTCAAGCAAAGACTAGGGATGGCTATCCTCCGGGGCAATGCCACCAGCGTCATGAGCTCAGTTCGACAGGACTGGGTCATGCCACTGTGTGAGGCCCGGGCAGGAGTGGTGTATCCGTAGTCTTTCCACAGTAGGGTAAAACAAAACATAAACTGTATTTGTATGTAACATGTGTGATGCACATAAATAAAAGGGGATGTGTCGGATGGTTGAAAGCCACAGTTGCTCGCGCGTTTGAGGCTAGCAACACGTATTATGAAAAACATGCATCCTCCTTCATTCACTGTCCCCCCCCTTCACTCACTCAACCCCACAATTTGCCGGAGGATAACAGGTTTTTCACAATACGTAGACGGAGGTCTTTAAAAAAAAAAAAAAAAAACCTGCACCCATCACTACTACCACCACCACCACCACTATCACTACTACCACTACCACCACCACTATCACTACTACCACTACCACCACCACTATCACTACTACCACCACCACCATCACTACTACCACTACCACCACCACTATCACTACTACCACCACCACCACCATCACTAATACCACTACCACCACCACTATCATTACTACCACTACCACCACCACCATCACTACTACCACCACCACCACCACTATCACTACTACCACCACCACCACCATCACTACTACCACCACCACTATCACTACTACCACTACCACCACCACTATCACTACTACCACCACCACCATCACTACTACCACCACCACCATCACTACTACCACTACCACCACCACTATCACTACTACCACCACCACCACCATCACTACTACCACTACCACCACCACTACCACCACCATTATCACTACTACCACCACCACCACCACTATCACTACTACCACCACCACCACCATCACTACTACCACCACCACCACCACCATCACTACTACCACTACCACGTGAGCCTGTGTACAATCTTGGTCAAGCCAGGTGATTTTATTTAAAGAATGTTTTATATATTACTGTATTCTATTTATCAACGGGGACAATATATGTTATGTTCTTTATTGTGGTTATAGTATTTTAAAATACTCTTTTTAAGATTTATTTCCTTAAGAAAGCTTGGTGCAGCAGTATATGTCTTATGAATTAACTGCTACTGTAATACTTTGTTTTTAATTAAGGTGAATATTTTTACATTTTATTATTAAATAGTTGTAAGTCTTGAACGCAACATATGTAATATACTGTATATATAAATTATGTATATTATGCAATAAAGATAATTGATTGATTGATTGATTGACTACCACCACCACCACTATCACTACTACCACCACCACCACCACCACCACCACCACCACCACCATCACTACTACCACTACCACCACCACTACCACTACCACTACCACTACTTGTTTGACTTCATACACTCTCTTGTAACTCAAACTTAACACCCAACAATATCCTTATCATCAGGCCAGTTTATTGTCCAATCTCCAGTTCAATATATATATATATTATATGATGATCCTCCACCACTCTAATGTTACACTAGACACCCAGAAAGGAAGTAAGGAAGGAGAGAGTTTTTCTGGATTCCCTCGCCTAGTTTTTCTCCCGCGGCGCCGCCAGACAGCAAGGCGCCAGACAGAGAGAGAGAGAGAGAGGGGTGGGAAGGTCAACACATTAGGAAAGGTCCTCATAACCTTGGCCGTGGTGGTGGTGATGGCTGAACACTGGTAACCCCTTGATGACTACTCTTTAACACACACACACACACACACACACACCCGAGCGGTTGGCGTTTATCGGTACATATCAATTTGGTGCATGCTTACGAGTACATTTTTCGATTTTTAAACCTAAATTACACTAACCTAACCTAACCTAACCTAACCTAACTTACCTAACTTACCTAACCTAACCGAAAACACTCCATTTCAACGTATTTTAAAGAGGTGTGTACCGATTAACTGTCGCCCCAAACCTCATGTACCTGTAAACCTACAAATATCCAGAGATTTGTACCAATAAACACACAACCGCTCGTCCACACACACACACACACACACACACACACACACACACACACACACACACACACACACACACATACACACAGACACATACACACAGACATAATTTGCTGACGATTATAGGTTTGACTCCTGTAAGGAGATTAAGAAAACCTAATATTTAGTAGTGGCCCCGTAATCATTGACGAACATGCCTATTACATAAGGCATCCTCTTCAAACACTAATCAGCCGTAGTTTTGAATCTACCGCGCAGAGCATTTAAAATCTGAGGAGCCTTCATCATGAGCGCACGCGACCTCACTCATGGCTTCAGTCATTATGAATTGGGTTCTCACTACGAAAAAACTTCGTAAAAAATAAAAACAAAAATAAAATAAGAATAACTATCCAATAAGCTTTCCATCATATCGTGGATGTACTTGTGTGGATCTTTGACCAGACGCTGATTCAGGCGTCATTCTTCCTTCACTGACATATCAAGTAAACCAAAATCCTTAATACATCAACGAATGGGAAGGGGACGGTCGGGAGGGCCCCAGTCGTCAATGATTACGGGGCCACTACTAAATATTAGGTTTTCTTAATCTCCTTACAGGAGTCAAACCTATAATTTATTAGTGGCCCCTCCATCATTGACGAACATGCCTGATTTCTAAGACTGGAGGGGGACATTCGTAATCATATCATAACTCTAGCAAAGCAGATAATCAAACAACCACATAGTATTCTTACTTTGAAAAAATATATTTAATTACGGCGCAGACCATATAAATACAAAAAGGCGGTTCAAGCAGATGCGTGCTTCAAAGAAGCCTGCTTGACAAAAAAGGGGGTAACTCTGGAGATTCTGTGAACAGATCTGTAGTTACCAAGGCACCCCACTCAACGAGTGGTGACAAAAAATAACAAGTTATAAGTTTACATGTGCACATAATAAACCCCATAATATTCGTGAAAAATAATTTGCAAAAAATCTCCACTGTTTAATACTAAATTGCTTTCACAGCTAAAACTACTATAACAACTCCATTGTTTTGTACTAACATTGTACTAGCACAATTTCTCGCAGAGAAATTTTCATATCACATTAACCCTACTTGTATCACAGCTCTTATACTCTGGCGGGGTCTAGGGTGGCCTATGTTACACTGACTGCACCCCCCCCCCCCTTTTCCTTGAAATTAAACAAAAGTGACAGTAGGGCCACCTAGACCCTCTGCCTTAAAGCTATACATGGTAAGGAAGGTTTGTCCAGAGCAACTGACAAGTATCTACTCAAAAACGTATGATTAGACGCCCACAACTGTGTGGACGCAATATCTTCTGCTGAAAAATTCTTCAGGAAACGTAAAGAGGCCGCCCATTTGCGTAAATCGTGGGCCCTACCCACAACGCCGGGATTACTCTCTTGAATGACTTCGACCAGAAGAGAAGCTAATCTCCGTTTCAGTAAGCGTTTACCCGTACTCGCTACCCATAAAGCACCTTGGGGGTTGAGAGGAGCCACTCTCAAATATTTGGTTAGAGCCTGCACTGGACATAGATTATGGTGCACCTTTCCCCTTTTTAACGCCGGCACCGTGAACTCAGAAAACACGTGTGCACTGTGCTCATTCTTGGCTACAAATCCCGGGGAAGGTGCAATGTGAATACATTCATTAAGTCTACCAAACCTAAGGCAATTAGGTGTGTTGCTCATCGCCGCCAGCTCAGACACTCTGTTCCCGGTGGCCAAAGCCAAAAGGAATACAGCCTTTTTTAAGAGTAATGCAAAATCTGCAGTATTTTGGTACAGACGAGAGTGAAGTAAAGACAATGCCTTGTCCAGAGACCAAGTAGGCATGAGCTGACGGGGAGGTGGGCGGAGTTTAAAACATGCCCTCATAAAACCTGTTTCCTCCGCTACCGGTATGGAGAGACCTGTAAGGTCCAAAAAGGGCACTCTAATCGCAGTTAAGTGATTTTTTAACGTTACCACAGATAAACGTTTCTGCTCAAACAGATAATTTAAATAATTGAAAACTAAAGCTACCGACGGCACAGTCTGTTCTGTTCTAATGATCCAAGACGTAAAGGTTTGCCAATGTGATTGATACTGTCGTTTCGTAGACTGAGTATATTGATTTAATAATTTATTGGTCACCTCTCTACCGTATGGTGCTAGCCACTTGGCCTCCTGAATGTCCATAATGCAAAAGTCAGCGAGGTCGCTAGGTTGCCAATTGTGTCTAAGTGGAAATACCCGACCGGGAGCGACACCGGGTGCGGGCACCACGTCTTTAATTGCTGGTACCACAACTGCGCCGGCCACAGGGACGCGACTAGCGAGACTAAGCCTCGATAATCTCGTAGTTTGTTCACTACGTGGCACATTAGTGACGCATCTGGCGGCGGAAACAGATAGATGGAGCTCCATCTGTTCCAGTCTGTCACCAGAGCGTCCGGACCCCCTGCCGGCGTCTTCGTCCGGCGGGTGAGGTATAGAGGGAGCTTGTGAGTCTCCTCGGATGCAAACAGATCCACTTGTGGATGGTAGAGCTCTGCAATCATTTGGTTGAAAATGGGTTGCTTGAGCTCCCATTCTACTGTCGTGCTCTGTCTCTGGGACAGAGCGTCTGCCCAGACGTTTGCTACGCCTGGGAGATAAGATGCGTGAAGATAAATGTCTAGTCTGTTGGCTAGAGTAAAAATCTCTTCCGACACGTTTAGCAACTTCCTTGACCTCGTTGACCCTTGTTTCTGAATACAGTGAACTGCGTTCAGATTGTCCATTCTGAAGGCCACCGACTTGTCCCTTAACGCAGGGCCGTGAGCCTGAAGGAAATACAAGGGGACTAGTAATTCTTTGACATTGATGTGGGAGATTTCTAAATGGGACCAAAGCCCCTGACCCTGGTGCCCCTGATTTGACTGAAATCCCCAACCTATTGTGCCTGACGCATCCGTGTCTACCCATACTGTTGGCGGAGGAGAGGTCCATGACATTATTGAGTGCAACGTTTCCCTCTTCGCCCAGACCGCTAGTAAGGTGTGGATTAATTTTGGGATGGGCCATAACTTTCCCGCCGGAAAGAGTGGGAAATATTTGTTGCCTTCCAATATTAAACGTTTTACTTTCAACCGGCCCAATATTATAGTTAGTTGAATCCAGTTGAGAGAGCCGACCAGAGACTCCCAGACCCTTCGTGTCGTAGTCAGACTGTGAAGAAACATGAACAGTTTCCTGCGAAACCTGTTGCGATTGTCCACACTCTGACTCAGAGTGAGAGCAGCTGTGTCCCAGACCAGCCCTATCCACTGAATTACTCATGAGGGAACAAGGTTTGATTTTACCAGATTTACCTTGAACCCTAGAGTTTTGACATGATTTAAAATTATGTTGACATGTTTGATGCATAATTGCTCTGTCTCTGCCACCACCAGCCAGTCGTCTAGGTACCACAACACTCTGATTCCTTGCTTTAATAACGGCATCAGGGCTTGCCGGACTAACTTCGTGAATAATCGAGGTGCCAGGTTCAAACCGAATGGCATCCTTTGAAAAAAAAAATGTTGGTGCCTGATCCGTAAGGCCAGAAACCTTTGAAACCTTTTGTTTACCGATACGTGCCAATAAGCGTCTGTCAGGTCTAGGGAACACATCCAACCTCCCGGCGGAAGTGTTAGCCTGATTTGGTGTACTGTTAACATACGGAATGACTCGTTGTGAATGTGAAGGTTCAGATAAGACAGGTCTACGACTGGTCTCATCTGAACACTGTCCCTTTTGGGAACCAAAAATAGCTTGGACGTGAATACATGGTAATTTGGGGGGACCGGGATGATGACATTCTTGGCAATCATTTCCTGGACCAGTGACTCCACCTCTAATGAAACAAAATTCGCCGTTGTCGGCTGACGTAAGCGAGGTCACCGGAGCCACTGCCAAGTGATGCCTTTGCGTGCCACCATCCGTGCCCAAGTTTTTAACGGCCACGCTTGGTGACACGTTCGGAACGACCCAGTTAGCAGACAAGGGTTCGCCGGCTGTACTACCCTCGGATCCGCCGGCCTTAAGACTGGCACCGGGAGTGAGAGAGACTTTAGTTTTTTTATGGTGGTGGAGTTGGTGGTGGTGGACGCTTCGCCGGCTGGCTGGCGTTGGCTGAAGACGGGCCCTGACCTGGCTTATTATAGCCGCGTCCTCTTTGACCTGAAAACCTACTCTGTCTATGCCTGTACTGACCTTGAGGGGAGGAGGAGGACTTAGGTGGAAGAAAGGGCTTAGATCCCCCCGGCTGAGCCTTAGCGACTGGCCTGGGTTTGGGGAAGTTAAAGGCAGGTTTCTTAGAAGGGGTGGGACTGTGTTTAAAGGCCTGAGCCATATTGAACACCATTCACCACACGTCAGGGGTCATTAAAGAGGGAGTGAGCACTGGTGACATGACCACCTGATTCGCAATGCGATCAGGCAGTTTTCGGACTAAGGACATTCTGAGGTCTTGTCTCGCTCGTACCGCCTCAAGCAAGGCGGTGCGGATGTCACCCAAAGATTGGATTGACGACTGAAGAAGCAGTCGCCGGGACAATTCAACCGATCGTCTGGCGTCCGCGTCTGCGATTGCCTGAGTGGACCGGAGCAAAGACTTTGCTATCTGTTGAGGCACTATGTATTGAGAGAACAGGCGAAAAGCTTTTCCCCTTAGCCTAAATTCTCGTTCTAGGTGAGTTGAGGTAGGGGTAGTGAAAGGTTCTTTTAGCTCACAGAGATTAATTTTAGGGGCAGCTAAGAAAGCAAACAAGGCTGAAGGGACTCCGCCGGCAGAACACACTGGCATGGAGAACCAAGAATGAGTATCTTGAGGGATCTGGTGGGAAGTTTTGGAAGTAAATGTGGTCGCAAAGTTTTGAGCCTCTGCCTCCCATTCCACCCAAGGTCCAGGACCCAACTGCCCCACCTTCAAGACTGGATTAGCTGCTGTGTCTGTGACGGTTAGCAAATCGAGTTCTGGAGTGAGAGCTGACAGAGTCTTAATGTCATTAAATCCGTCATGCTTAGACCAGTCTGAAAAAAGTTTTGAAGCTGAGGCAGGGGGTAAAGCCGGCTTAGCAGCATAAACAAAATAATCTTGGTGATAATAACTAGGTATAGCCTTGATGTTGACATCTAGTACCTTGCCTAAAGTATCCAAGGCCCTTAATTTTCTAGATTTATTGCCCTGGATGACCCACTCACGCAGTACTGGGAGTTCCCCTGACAAGGTAGGTTGGGCAATCTCTGGTTTAGTGGGGGTCAAAAGGACCCATGACTCGTCTGGTCTGTAAAGCAAGGGCATAGCCACCTTTCTGAGAGGCGCTCTGTCTAGGGGGGGGTGGATTGACATCCGTTATCACCCTTACATTGGAAGTGGTCAATGCCGCCGTAGCAGGCCTAGTAACCACTGATGGTGACAGAGGGGGAGGGTGAGGGATCTGAGTTAAAGAAATAGAAGTCATCAGAGGCCGTACCGTAGAGCTTGTCGTGGGAGCTCCCAAGTCCACTGTGGGAGTTTCCTGCTGTTGGCTAAATTATTTAGATAAAGCATTACTGAGTAGCCCATCAATTTCCTGTGCAGTGACAAATTGACTTGATGATGTACTAACTAGGGAATCATTAAGATCTTGTGCGGCGTCTAAGCCTGAACCTGACTCTTGCCCTTCCATATCTGAGATAATTGAAACCTCGTCTTTTTGATCCTGTTCCTCCTGAGAAGAGCCCGCCAAAGCTGGGGTATCACCTTGTTGCTAAGATAAGTCAGGGATAGAGGATGGGATCGCCGCGTCCCGGTGGACGTCAGCCACTGTGTGAATAGTTTGAGCCGGAAGTGGGTGGTCAGGTCCTGGCTGAGAATAACGCCAAACACCTAGGCCTTGGCCTACACTCCCTTGGGAGTCCGCAACACTCTCAACCCCTGAGCCCCCTGAATTCTCTAATTCCAGGGTTAAAATGTTAATGGGTAAATCATCTTTAGGTACAGGCACTATACTGGACCCTTGAGCCCGAACACCAACTCTGTCTGGGGTAGAGGTACGATGAGAAGCACTAGAAACTGGTGAATGTCGTGAGGCCTTTTTATCATGGGAATCCCTCTTAGAAGATTTATGGCTGCGGTGTGACCGTGAACTACTCTTCGATTTATAGGATTTATCGCCGTGACCACTGGTGGAACTTTCTGTCTTACTCTTCTTACTCGATGGTGAAGAGGCAAGACTAGATGGCTGGTGTCTGAGAGGTGACCTAGACCGAGATCTCTCCCGGGACGAGGAGGCTGCCGCCGGGGGTGTAGGCTCCCGTCGACGTTTCGCAGTAGCAGTAGGGGCAGACACAGAAACTTGACCAGTCTCTGCCGGCTTACGACTAGTTACTCGAGAGGGACGTTTAGGGGGAGGGTGCTCAACAAGAAGCCTATCCCAAAGAGGGACGTTGTCACATTGAAGTGACTTATGAGCTACAATCGTAGTATATGCTGCCATCTGTTGCCTAACCTCTTGTAAGGCGACCGCTGCGGTCTTATCATTATCGCAGAGGACTTTGACACTTAATTGGGAGCAAAATGAACATTTGCGCGTCACCCACAGACCCCTTGAACGGTCTAGACATTTAACACACTTGATGCACAGAGTGTGCGCAAAAATAGGGATACCGGCACAGGTAGGGGTAATGCATAAAGCAAAAACTGGGGCAAAGGTAGCCATGACAGAGACTGGTGGGAAACTACTGCAGGGTCTGTATTGGTCCGCCGGGGCCCAGCTCTGGAAAAAAAGAAAATTTCCAGGAGTTAATGCTCATAAGGTTAACCCAACATGATCGCATACACACACACACACCACTGTGTCACTAACCCGCCGGGTAACGAGCCTTAATGTCACCACGATCACAGCTCGCTACGCGGCGGGATCCTATAAAGATTTCGCCTATCGAAACATGTCCTAAGAAAGTTAAGAATACCCTCTGACAAAATATAAAGGACCAGTATGGCGTTTATAACATAGTCTTTCTGGTGGTGACTGTCTCAAGATTCAATTTTGGAAAAACAACCCCCCATAAAGACGCCGGCACCAGAATTATTTAGCAGAATAACACAGGGCAGGCTGATACGAGATCTGATTTCTAACGAATTGTCACAAAGGATCGCCGTAAGTTTGAAGGCGGCGATACATAACGTATCTCTCAATTAACTGGTTAACTATATGGAATTGTAAATTCCTTATTTCCTCCTCCCAGGAGCACCCGCCGGGTGTGAGAAATTTGTAAAAAGATGTTAAACCTAATTGAGCCTTCGATCGCTGTCCGGCTGAAGGCGGAGATACCTAAAGTACCACTTAAAATGGATCGGTTAACGAAATTGAATGATCAAGACGTTCATCCCACCCTACCAAGGTGCACCCGCCGGGTGAGATGTAAACAACGTTAACCCCATAAGTTCCTGTCCCCACTTCTTTGTAAAAGATCGCCGGGGAGGAAAGCCCTCAATCAACAGCTAGGTTTTTTCTATGTGGTTTGTAAAACCGGGTAGAAAAACTTCATAACATCTGTCCGCATGAACAAAGTTAGATGGGTACAGCCAGACCGCCGGGAATCATAGGGAGCCTGAAACAGGCACCAACACAGAGACGCAGTTCTGGAGAGCCACAGACACCTCCTCGCCGGGGACACAAGCCTGTGTTGAAACCACGCGTGGCCCAACACGGCTCTCGGCCGGGTTTTTCATGGTGAAACCGAGAAAAACCCGCCGGAAAGTAACCCACCCCGTTCAGAAACCAACTGAACGCACAACGGACCTGGGAATAAGCCAAGCACGACTAGCCCAGGGCCCACACAATAATCCGTGGATTTAGCCAATACACAACTAATCCAGGAAACAAACATAGTCCGTGGAATTAGCCAATACACAACTAAACCAGGATACACATGACACAGTAGGACATATTTATAAAATAAACAATAACACTTGTACATGTGGCAAAGCTACGAGCGGCTGGCTAGGCCTAAGCAGACGGCATACGGAAAGTTGAAATATAAACAAAAAACACTGGAAATATAACAACCGGAACCACCGCCAACACACCACTGTAGTAAAGACTTCCGACTAAGGGAAGACTGACTCGGGACCCAGAAAAAACTTCACTAAGTGAAGAAAAATACGCTGGGAACGTCAGAAGCACAGCTTACCTCATCAGAACGATAAGAGGCAGCATAATATAACGCGTAATGAAAGCCGCCTGCATCACAAGCTAACTCAACTGTGAAAAGATCACATGTCCACAACAGGACCACGAGGGTACATCCGAAATAGATGCCCCAAACACACGACCCAAAATACACTGCACTGCGGGCAACCAGCCCAGGACTCCGGCTACACATATCCTAACCTTACTCGATACATCCCGGAGTAAACAAATGAGAAAAAACTCACTAGGGACGCAGCAAATGCGGAACCAGCGGAGCGTGGGGAGACACGTCCGGGCAGGTTGAGCGCAGAGCAGAGAAAGAAGAATGACGCCTGAATCAGCGTCTGGTCAATGATCCACACAAGTACATCCACGATATGATGGAAAGCTTATTGGATAGTTATTCTTATTTTCTTTTTCTTTTTATTTTTACGAAGTTTTTTCGTAGTGAGAACCCAATTCATAATGACTGAAGCCATGAGTGAGGTCGCGTGCGCTCATGATGAAGGCTCCTCAGATTTTAAATGCTCTGCGTGGTAGATTCAAAACTACGGCGGATTAGTGTTTGAAGAGGATGCCTTATGTAATAGGCATGTTCGTCAATGATGGAGGGGCCACTAATAAATACAAAAATTGCAAATAGCGTACTCTCAAAAGAACAAGTTAACGATATGCAAACAATCTAGATAAGTTGTCATGTTGGGCCCAAATTTCGCAAATGAGTTTCAATGCGGATAAATGTAAAGTACTACATATCGGATACCAAAATGAGAAAGCAAACTATTTGATGAATGGCACTCAGCTTAAGAATGTAAACAGAGAAACCGATCTGGGAGTAACAATATCGAGTAACCTAAAACCGAGTCAACAATGTTCAGAAGTTGTTAAGAAGGCAAACAAAATAATTGACTTTATAGGCAGGTCATTTGAGCATAAATCCAAAGACGTTATCCTAACCCTTTACAATTCCTTAGTCCGCCCTCTTCTGGAATACTGCGTTCAATCCTGGTGCCCTTATTACCAAAAAGATATAGACAAGCTAGAACGAGTTCAACGTAGCGTTACCAAAATGATACCTAGCCTAAAGAACAAACCATACGAGGAGCGTCTTAGAGAATTAAATCTATTTCCTTTAACCCAGTGCAGATTAAGAGGCGACTTAATTCAAGTGTTCAAAATCCTCAAAGGCATCGACAATATGAACTGTAGTAAGTACTTCACTATCGACCAATCTAATTACACGCTGGGAAACGGGTGCAAAATTATTGGTAAATCTTTTAACTCACACGAAGCTAAACAATTTCTTCTTCAATCAGTTGTCAACTTATGGAATGGGCTTCCCCGAGATGTTATAGACTGCAGCACCGCCGTTGATTCATTTAAACTTCGCCTAGACAAATATCTCGCATCAAACCCGCGACTGACTGCGTTTGTAAATGAATAACTTTATTTTATCCTCCCCTCAGTTACTAACCCATCTGTCCCCTACTAACTTCCTAATCCTGCCACAGACATTAGTTCCAGGGCAGTAGTTCCCTTTCCAATGTTCCCTTACCCACTCTAACCCACTGTTTGGACACTTGATCCTCAGTGTTTTGGAGGACAAGCAGCCTAGAAGGGTCACTAGATCTGTTGTTGCTTGATTTCCTTTGTACTCCTTTGTACATACACACACACACATACATACACACACACACACACACACACACACACACACTCTCGTTGGTGCTTTCACCTTTCACACACACACACACACACGCACACACTCACACATACACACACACTCACACACACACATTGGTGGTTTTACCTTTCACACACGAACTCGCACAAACCTGAGGCGAAATGATTATAATTATGTTATATATATATATATTTTTTGTATGTGATGGAGATGAGCTGCTTGAGGAGTATGTGTGGAGTTACTCGTAGAGACAGATTGAGGAATGAAGAGATACGTAGGAGAGTGGGGCAGCAGGAACATTTGTCAGCCAGAGTGGACAGAAGGGTGCTGAGCTGGTATGGTCATGTTGAACGAATGGGAGATGAAAGGCTTACAAAGAGAATATGTGAGTCAGGTACAAGGGGAGATAGAAGGGCAGGAAGACCCCCATTGAGATGGAGAGACTGTGTAAGAAAGGCTTTGGATGATAGAGGAATGACTATAGATCAGGCAGGGGAAGTGGTGGTGGACAGGAGTGAATGGAGAATGCTTGTGAATAGTTGAGTGAACACGTGGTCATTTGGAGTAAGGGGTCGGGCGCAAGTTGGACTAGAGAATAGTCCATCAGGCGCCTGGCCCGGGGAGACGATTAATATGAAGGGTGCGCCTGGAAGTGTGGTGGGAGGGCTTGTGGCTTTGGCTCCGCTGCATGTCTGCCTGCCGAGATCGGAACCTCTCCGGGTGGTCGGGGGCCGGGGGAGTGCTGGAGTGACCTTGGTGACCCTGGTCTCTGGGTCTTCTCCTGGGTGACCTGGATGTGTGTGAGTTTGTGTTTTTTATCTGTGTTTATTTGTTGTTTTATGTTGTTTTTTGTGTTTTCCCTGTTCTTGCTCTGTCTTGAGTCGGCTACCCCCAAAATGGGGATTGGGCCTGAGCATATAGATAGATAGATAGATAGATATTTTTTGTGCATCTTTATCGTGGCGTTGGATGTGATTATTACGGAACTTTGTGAACTCTTTAACCCTTTGAGTACCAGCGACGTGTGTTATCTTTTATTCTATCTATATTTAGACGATACTATGCAGCTTTGTAAGGATATGCAGTAGGTAAAACGATCGGTTGAGATAGTTTGAAGCCATATTATTACTAAAGGTTCTTCCTAATCTGAATAAAATCGTCTAATAGTTGCCACAATATAATGCAAATGTCGTCACCGGTACTGTAGGGGTTAATTCAAATGTCGTCACCGGTACTGTAGGGGTTAATGCAAATGTCGTCACCGGTACTGTAGGGGTTAATGCAAATGTCGTCACCGGTACTGTAGGGGTTAATGCAAATGTCGTCACCGGTACTGTAGGGGTTAATGCAAATGTCGTCACCGGTACTGTAGGGGTTAATTCAAATGTCGTCACCGGTACTGTAGGGGTTAATGCAAATGTCGTCACCGGTACTGTAGGGGTTAATGCAAATGTCGTCACCGGTACTGTAGGGGTTAATGCAAATGTCGTCACCGGTACTGTAGGGGTTAATGCAAATGTCGTCACCGGTACTGTAGGGGTTAATTCAAATGTCGTCACCGGTACTGTAGGGGTTAATGCAAATGTCGTCACCGGTACTGTAGGGGTTAATGCAAATGTCGTCACCGGTACTGTAGGGGTTAATGCAAATGTCGTCACCGGTACTGTAGGGGTTAATGCAAATGTCGTCACCGGTACTGTAGGGGTTAATGCAAATGTCGTCACCGGTACTGTAGGGGTTAATGCAAATGTCGTCACCGGTACTGTAGGGGTTAATGCAAATGTCGTCACCGGTACTGTAGGGGTTAATGCAAATGTCGTCACCGGTACTGTAGGGGTTAATGCAAATGTCGTCACCGGTACTGTAGGGGTTAATGCAAATGTCGTCACCGGTACTGTAGGGGTTTTAAGGAAGCTCTTTGACTGAAATCTTCGACATTAGGCTTATCATTATTATAAGATATAATGCTCGCTATTAAAAAAGGAACCTAAATTCCTTTGAAGTAATTTTGGGAAGAAAGCTAACGAGAGATATATAGTCACCTATATTTTGAATATTTCATTATATACAATATTTGGTGTAAATCTTCATCAAAGCCTCTGTCTCTGATATTGTATAAACCTTCACATCGATGAAGCCATATTATTTGAGGTTCAAAATAGTATTGTCAATGGGCAACTTCATACGGAATACAATACGTGTCCTCATTTTTTTGACGCAATTGAGCAAATGTAAGTAAAATGCCCCAGAACAAGAAGCCCACCACAGAAGCCACGAGCGAACACCACACAGAAACACCCGGAAGAAAGGTCCACAGAACGAAAGGACCAGCTGACCGAGCCAGCCATTTCAGACAGGCCCAAGCCCGCAGGGCTAAGCAGCTCATGGCCACACCTTGTTACCTTTTCTAAACTGACCATTTTTCCACACCTCACGTACACTAACCCCCTCGTGTCCTACACTCCTAACTACAAAGATGATGAACAGGAATATACATTCATATTAAAAACAACCATGCCCTGTCCCGACGTTGAGCCAATGCCAACACATCAGACAGCCATAATATTTATGTATGTTCTTACATCCGAGAAGTAGATTTTATATATATCTTAGAAGTTAAAACACCCACGTTTGTTCCTAGACCTCTTATATCATTTTCCATGACTAGTATAGATATATGTAACCCGTGCCCACTGCCCAGTCGCCCCTTGCATTTGTTCCTCTAGTAACTAAGTCTATAATATTAACTGCCACCAGCATTGATACGACATGGCGGCACTGTCCTTGCTACAAAGATGATGAACAGGAATATACATTCATATTAAAAACAACCATGCCCTGTCCCGACGTTGAGCCAATGCCAACACATCAGACAGCCATAATATTTATGTATGTTCTTACATCCGAGAAGTAGATTTTATATATATTTTAGAAGTTAAAACACCCACGATTGTCCCTAGACCTCTTCTATCATTTTCCATGACGAGTATAGATATATGTAACCCGTGCTCAGTCGCCCCTTGCATTGTTCCTCTAGTAACTAAGTCTATAATATTAACTGCCACCAGCATTGATACGACATAGCGGCACTGTCCTTGCTACAAAGATGATGAACAGGAATATACATTCATATTAAAAACAACCATGCCCTGTCCCGACGTTGAGCCAATGCCAACACATCAGACAGCCATAATTATATCTATGTATGTTCTTGCATCCGAGAAGTAGATGTTATATATTTTAGAAGTTAAAACACCCACGATTGTCCCTAGACCTCTTATATCATTTTCCAGGACGAGTATAGATATATGTAACCCGTGCTCAGTCGCCCCTTGCATTGTTCCTCTAGTAACTAAGTATTAATATTAACATTCCCTAACATCTTGTCTTGCCAGACTAAGCTTTATGAAGACCCATCGCCCCATAAATCTATGTATGCAATCCTTAGGTTAAGTATTTTTATCCGCCATTGTGTTCACCTTTTTCCATTTACTTTCCACAATTGTCATACGTCTTCCCCTTGCCTCCTTCGTATCCACAGCCCACACTACGCCAATTTACTTCGTGTCTTACACCTCTTACCCCAACCAGAGATTGTATAAGATAACCTGGTTACCAGTATCTGTCATAAGTACCCCGAAACAATAACTAAGTACCCCTACGAACTGCCGCTTTTGTTGGTATTTATATTTATATTTAATAGAAAACGCAGTTCCCAGGACCAACTAATAGTATCCATAACCCTCGGACTAATCACATAACTCTATCTTTTCCAGACTCATATACCACCCCATAGTTGCATTCCCCGGTAGCATATTTTGGCTAACGTATTCTACTGCCTTTTCAAACTTTCCATATCAAGTGTAGCCTAATGCCACCCCCACGCCCAGGGACCTTAGGGGCAAAATTTCCCTGTAGCCCTTGAACTCTCCCCCCCTCTCAGTAAGAATTCCCGCGCTTCTCGACTCTTGTCCGACCTAGCCTCTCTCTCATACCTCTTGAAGATCCTTGAATTGTCCGTTGCTAACGCTCTCCAACCTTTTATATATATACTCCTATCCAGCCTACCTTCACTTAGTAGGCCAGAACAACATTAGAACTTTACTAGCCCCTTGCATGCCATCTATTCTCTTACAACACATTCACAACCCTGCACCCAATGGTCGTCGGTGCGAGGCTAGCCGCCCCGCCAGTTACTAACTTCTATTGCCATACTTCCAGATAAATGTGGCAGAGTTAGCAACCCAGTCTCCACCACATCCAGCAAACTCTACAATTAACAACCAGCCGAGTAAAACCAGCTAGCTAAGGCACCTTCGGTTTTGGTATTAAAGACACCCACATCTGTCTCATACACAGAGGGTTATTATAAACACTGGTGATATGGCAAGCCCCTAGCCACAGCCGCCGGACGACGATCACAGAGAGAGTGCGCCCAGCTCCCCCTTTTGGCCCACCCGAGGAGGGAGACCCCCACCCCCGCGGAGGTATACCTGGCCCCTGTTTTGACTTTCGAGTCATTGCCAGGTAGCACAGGAATTCTTCCTATCAATGAACTAACCATGAATGACTAACACCTTTACTAACCTCTATTAACTCACAATAAACCATTTACCTTTCTTGCATGCTCTGATCACTAAATTAACACCTCAGATATACCATAGAATGAAGATTGAACAATCTAGAGAGACGTGCCTATCACAGCTGTCCCCATCCTCCTCGCAAAGTAGATCCAGTCTCTCTCCCCTAATTACGTCCAGTATAGCCAAAATAGTACCTCTTACTAAGGCTCAGTTATATGAAATATAAAGGCTTTCCTATAGCCCTGTGCCACAACAGTAAATACCATCTTACCTAGTCTCCATTTCTATTGAGAGCTCAATTAAGTTCATAAGACTCGAGATCCCTACTGTCTACAGGGTCCAGAACCGAGCCTATAAATCTAACTCCCGCCCCCAGTCAAATCAGTTGAAAGCTAGACACCAACCAGTGGTCACTACCCTGCAGTTTACCTCTAGCTCTGCCTTGTGTTGTTCCGGAGTTGAGAGATTCCAGATCCGGCAGACTCCGTGGCAGAGAAGACTGATAGAAGCATCTGTCCATGTACAAGTCCTAACGTGCACCTTATAACCTTCACACAAATTCGTGGGTATATAAGTGTGTAGCCAGCAACGATCATCAAGAGATCCGACTTGAGAACTTCCTACATTTTGGACCATCTGGACGGCCGAGGAACCAGTCGTTAGCCCCCAACATCACCGGAAGCAAGATAACCAGGACCAGATCTACCCATACTATTCAAGATTCATGTTGCTAGTACTAAGTGTTATAGTACTAGCTTGATACTCACTTATTAACTTTCTATAAAGTGGCTAAGACCTTGTCCAGCGCAATTCATATTTAACCATTCCATTTGGGACGTACTAAGCGATCAGTGCTCTTTAATTAACAGGCGACTTTGACTCTCGTAATTACCTTATTCAGATATTCAAACTCTAGTAATATCTAACGTCGCCCACTGATTTGTGTTCTACGTATTTCTGCTTCAAGAATATCAAACTTAGTTCAGTACCCCCATGAGGTTACTAGAGATTGCCGTGTTCTACAATACGCGTGTCTAATCCTAACTGTGAGCTGCTACTTGGGCACGCGACCAGCCAGCAAGAGGTCAAATCAGTGACATTGAATTATACGAATATATTGAGGTCTTCCAGTAAAAATATAAACTTGCTAATTAAACCAGTGATCAGAAGATTATACCTGAACGTTGGAAGTGGGAGACTAGGCTCCATCCAGATCCGCTAATGCTAGCAGTTCCCTTCTATCATTTGTTTTGTGCGAATATAACTATCTTTCTATGCTCTTTATTTCTTTACTTAAATAAACGTAAACTTGTGTCGTGTTACCGTGTGTTTATTTTGTGTTCTCTATTCCTCATACCTTGTATTGTGCATGCAGCCTTCTATACCCAGTCATTCAGAACTCACATTACCCAAGTTAAACCTGTAGAAAAACAGGGCATAACATTGGCGGCAGCGGTGGTTCTTGATTCGGATATAAGGTTGCATTGCATTACAAGTTTGGAACAGCTAGAACACGAGAACATCATGGCGCAACCTACCCACACTTCCATCCCAAATTATGATCAAACAAATTATGGGATCGAAGTATTCATGGACGTAGTGAAACCCTTACTTGACGTTAGTTATACCACGGACGCACAAAAAATAGCCGTAACAGTACCACACCTGGGAAAAGCCGTTCCCCTGGTGGCCTATCAAGTGCACCCTGACCTCACCTGGAACGAATTTCGCACAATAGTGATTGAAGCCATTAGACCTTCGTTGGGCGCTTTCGTGGCCCACACCCGTATCTTAGACACGAAATTCGAAGGCGATCTAGATACCACAGTGAGTAAGCTTGCCCAAAACATAAAACATTCTTTCCCCACGTTGACCAAAATCCAACAAGAACAGCAAATTCTGGTCAACCTTGTGTCAATATTGCCCTCAGCAGTAACAGACCATTTCCGGGTGCACGATTTCGTCGGATACAGAAAAGACCTCATCACGATCCGACGTATTTTGGCCGTGTGCACAGAAGCACCCACCCAAATCGCTGCAATCAAGAGGTTTCCCACGCGCCCGCAGCAAACCAACCACCAAAACCCCAACAATGCCTCCCCAGCCTCATCTTTCAACAACAGACCCACCTACCCTTCCGGCAAGCCCCAACCCAGTAGACCCCGGTTCCAACCGTCCCAGCCACG